>JABXWE010103126.1:0-24223 GCA_014611495.1 Limonius californicus | reverse complement strand
TTGATTTGAGCATGAGTTGGCCAGTGTTAAGCTCTCGAGTTGAAGTCTGAAGAGAATGGGGAAATACGGAAAATATACAAGAAGGTATTGCGGAAACTGGGAAAAAGAGCCGTGGGCCAAAGGTAGTTATTCCATTATTTGTTGTAAAGTTTGCATAAAAAGCATGTTACTATATTTATGGATGGTTAATGGAGGCACCAGATCCCAACATGCCGAAAGAAGCGTTTTGCAAAGTCTGCAAAATGAATCTTAGAGCTCATAAGGCAGACCTACTAAAACATTCGAATACAAGGAGTCATAAAAATCAAATTAAGTCTCTTAATCCAATAGAAGCTAAGCAGTCAACATTAAACTCCCATGTTGTCTTGCAAATAAGTAACGAAGAAAAACGAAGGGATCTAAAATTAGCTGTCTACATCGCCATGCATTCAGCTATTCGCAGCATTGATCACTTGAGTGAACTATTGAAGGAAGTGGGCAAAGGAAGCTCATTTGCAGACTTAAAATTGCATAGAACAAAGTGTTCTAATCTTATAAAGTATGTTATAGCTCCATCTTTATTGGTAAAACTTACTTCGCAACTTAAAACCGTGCCTTACTCTTTAATTATTGATGAATCTACAGATTGTTCAATTAACAAATATTTATGTTTGTGTGTCAAATATTATGATGATGAGAGGGGAAAAATATGCACAGATTTTTTAGGTATAATTGCAGTAGAGCTTGTAACTGCAAATGAACTCTTTGCTCAAGTTAAAAAATTGTTAGTCACAGAATTAGGATTATCGTTAAACAATTTAGTAGGTATAGGTACTGATGGTGCCAATAATCTTTGTGGCAAAAACCATTCCCTTTTTACCCTGCTTAGAGAAGCAAATCCAAATATTCAACTCGTAAGATGCATTTGTCATTCATTAGATAATGCAGCATCTAGTGCAGTGGAGGAAATGCCTGCGGCTGTTGACTTTCTCTGCAGGGAAATATACAATTGGTTCAGTCACAGTTCCCTTAGGCGAATAGAGTATAGAAGATTGTTTAATATGCTTAATAACAATAAAAAATTTCATAATTTTGTACAACTTTCTGCTACCCGTTGGTTGGCCAGATATAATGCTATAGACACAATATTAGATCATTGGGATGAATTGAAAATCCATTTTAATTCTGTTGTCAACAAAGAAAAATGTTATTCCGCACGGCTAATCAATGAGATGATGAACGATAACTGTAACATTCTATTTTTAAAAATTATCCATCCTATAGTTTATGAAGTAAATAAATTAAATGTAATATTTCAAAAAAACGATATTGATATAGGTGCAGCCTATGATGATATTACCAAATTGATTTTTATTTTGGCTTCAAAGATTTTCAAACCTGTATTTTTAAACAAGGGGGTTGATCTTATAATTAACTCTTTTGATAATCAATTAGCATATGTAAATCCATATGAAGCTGATTTTGGAATTCAATATATAAGGGCCCTTCAAATTTACAAGGTAAGCAACGACCAAAGATGTACTATTGAGACAAAATGTTTTCAATATATAAAAAAGCTTCTTGGCGAGGTAATAAAAAGATTTTACCTGATAATTTAAAACTTTTTAAACGCATTAAAGCATTTTCACCTGAGGTTTGCTTAAGTCATGTGGCTAGATATAAATTCTCCGATCTACCTTTTTTAAACTTGGTGCCAAATCACGACATATTTAAAATGGAAAACGAATATAATTCTTTATTGGACGTAAACTGGGGAGACATTTATGAAGAAGCTACTTTAATAAATGCATTAAAGTTTTGGCCTAAAGTGCTGAACCATAAAGATGCTGGCGGGGTTTTGGCATTTGAAAATATTGCACGTTTTGTGCTAATGATTTTAAGTTTTCCCAGCAGTAATGCGGTAGTGGAGAGAGTGTTCTCAATAATGAACCTTGTAAAATGTAAAGCTAGGAATAAAATGCAAACAGAGATGCTTGATTCAATTTTAAGAATTAAAATGAAACTCTATTCCCAGAACGTTTGCTGCAGGGGTTTTCAAATAACGCCCTTGATGATGCAAAATTTTACTACTAGTGTGATGTATAACAGCAGTAATAATAAAGTAGAGGTAGAGCAAGAAGAGAATCAGGATGATGTTTTTGAATTAATAAGTGAAAACGAATATCCTTGTATTAATATTATTTAGTTTCTTTCTTCAGTATTAATGAAACTTGTTATATTTTTATTATTTAGAAAATGTTACTTTGTTAACTTTTGTGCAATTATACCAAAGCAATTTTCCTATTGCAAACAGGTAGCTACATCTATAATTTAAGAAATTATTTTATTTTTGTTATTATATATAAGGTTTTGCGTTCCAAATATAATTTGTTATATTTTTATTACTTATAAAATATTACTTTGTGAACTTTTGTGCAATTATATCAAGGTAATTTTCCTATTTCAGACAAGTAGCTACATATGTATAATTGTATAATTGGTTTGGTATATCTATAGTTGTTTAAGTTTTAAGAAATTATATTATTTTTATTTGATTTTAAGTTTTTGCGTTCCCATATCTATTATATTTTTATTTCTGAGTTATTAAATAAAATAATTATATCATAATGTGATGTTTCATTAAATTGCCTTGTTTGGCGCTGGCGCAAGCCTTTTTTAGTGCGCAGTTCTAAATTTCAAGTCGTGCAGTTGTAAAATGTCTAAGCCGCCTAAAATTGTTGTCTAAAAAGCTAGGCTGTTAGGATCCCAAAATACATGAAAATTGCATATTTTACTTAAAATTTTTCAAAAATTTCCGGACCCCGGACCCCCCTCAAACATGGTGGGTGCTCTGCACCCCCCAAACCCTCCGGTCATTGACAACACCATTCTGTCAAATTTTTGCGACTTTGGGCGACCTTGGGCCACGAAATCGGCGACTTTTGTTACTAACATACTGGCAACACTGTCATCAAGGTTAGACGCGCAGTCTTGTTTCACTCGTCAGATGAGTATGAACGTAAATTTTCTTTATTATTTTTCTGTGTATTTTTTGAGAACGATCGGTGGAGATATCAATAAGGTAAGTTCTTTAATGTAACATTTCATGAAAATAAATGCTTATTTTAAGTTTTACGTCCAGTTTTTTGGTTAGCGTGGGGGTCGCTCTTGCCCCAGAAAAAACTACCCGTGGGGCATGTGCGACTTCTACGGGTGGGGTAAGTGCGCTTTGAAGGTGCACTTGTCCCCCTTCTTACTATTTATGAAATTTTGTTTGTCAGTAAGTCGAGAGTAAGTTGAAATCAAGAAATATCACAAAACGTTTTTTTTTTAGCTTTGAACAATGGTGCGAAATTATATAAGAAAGAGTGAGCGCTCGAAAAATTATACATAAGAGACGCTTCAACAAACCGTTAATAATATAAAAGCAGGAGTTGTGACTATCAAGAGAGCCAGTATTCTTCATAATATTCCAATAACAACACTGAGGGACCATGTCACAGGACGAAGAGGTGAGAAAAGTCCAAGTTTTGGTCGAAAAACTGATATTCCGATAGACGTGCAGAAAAAATTAGCAGAAGGCCTTTGCACTATGGAAAAATGGGGATTTGGCCTGTCCCGTAGAGAAATACTAGACCTTGTTGAAAAATATGTTAAAGAAAATAAAATAAGCACCGTGTTTAAAAATGGCCGACCTGGTGCAGACTGGTTCATAAATTTTAGGAAGCGACATCGGCTTTCTATAAAAAAGCCTCAAAGTGTGGAAGTGGCTAGGAAAAAAATTGTAGACCCTTTTATTATTCAAAAATACTTTTGAGCTATTGAAAAATACCTTGAATGATTTGGGACTAAATGATAAACCAGGCCAGATCTGGAACCTTGATGAATCTAGTTTTTGTTCTGATCCGTCAAAGACTAAAGTAGTTGGAAAAATTGGCTTACTATCTACCAGAACAACCAGCGGACCAGGATGTGAAAACACTACGGTGTTGATGGCTTGTAGTGCTTCTGGAATTAAGGCACCACCATTAATTGTGTTTAAAGGGAAGAGCGTGTGGAGTGAGTGGGTAGGATCGGAAGGATTTGAATATCTGGGAACAGCGTATGCTGCAACAAAGAAGGGCTGGATGGAATCTGACGTCTTTGAAAATTATTTTAAGAGAACACTAATTCCACATATTGGTACAGAACGACCAGTCCTCTTGATCTATGATGGACATTCAACACACATAAGCCTTGAAGTAATTCAGACGGCAATGGAAGAACAAATTACTATACTGAAGTTACCTCCACATTCTTCTCATTTGTTGCAGCCGCTAGTCCTAGCAGTGTTTCGATCACTAAAGAGTTCTTGGGACGCTAAATTAGTGAAATGGCAGAGGGAACATCCAGGGATGAAAATTCCTAAGAAACAGTTTTCTCAATTAATAGGTCAAGTGTGGCTAGAATCGAATACAGAGATAATTAAAAACGGTTTTAAAAAAGGGGGCATTTCGCCTTTTGATAATAAGGTTATATCGGAGGAACATTACGATGCTGAAGCTCTTGAAAGATGGAAAAAAGCACAAAGTATTGAGCATATGCAAGCGCCTCTCAACCAAGACGAAATAGATTCTCCTAACCCAAACGAAATTGAAACAGATCCCTCCAACCACGTTGCTCCTAACAATCTATCAGCAAGTAGTACTTCTACGGAAATTACTGCTTCCACAAGTAAGCCAGGCGAGACACATAACTTCTCATTTGAGGCACTTTTGCTGAAAACTATAAAAAGTGCCACAAATGTAAACCAGCAAATTAAAAAGCCAAAAAAAAAAGTTTGCGATGGTGAAAAAGATGAAGCATTGAAAAAACTTAAAAATAAGAAAAAAAAACCTAGTGTTGAAATTGAATCATCATCCGATGAAGATAATTATGAATTATTGACCGAAAGTGAAGATGAACTAGGCATTGATACATTTGAAGATTTTCAAAATGAAGAGGAAGATTTGCAAAATGTTAGTAGAAATGTTAGCGACATGACTACTGGTGATTGGGTGCTAGTACAATTTGTTGGGAATAATTATAGAAAGCAAACTTTACCAGGAAAAATACTTTTTACAAGTTAAAGTCCATATTTTATTACCCTTCAGTTAAAGACTGTACAGTGGTTCCTGCAACAGACATTATTTCCATTTTACCCAAACCGATGATTGGTCGGAGAGGCGAAATAGGCTTTGAAATATCTTTTGATATGTATAATATACAATAAATAATAGTTTTTTTACATTTTTTCATGTTTATAAATAAACAAAGCTTTTCATTGTTGTTTTGGTGCAATACAGATATTTTGAAAATACAGCAGTTTTTCTTTCCTATGACAAGAAAGTTAATTACTTTTAAACGGATGGAGATAATGGAGTTCTGTAAAAAGCAAAAAAAAAAGGATGGTCACAGTTACACGCTCTTGCCCCAGAAAATTTTATACGTACTCAGATACAAATCCTACAACCAAAAACGCACTTGCCCCAAAAATGGGGGCAAGTGCGTTTTTGCTTCTTCGAAATTTAAAAAAACGACCAAAATTTTATATTTTCATAAATTGGCTTGGTACTAGCATTACTAATCAAAAACATGCCAAAGAGCATTCTAAAAATTATTTGGCCACTTTTTCTAAAAAAAACAAAATAATTGTGATGTTGTAAAGTGCTACTAATCAATTTTGGGGTCGCACTTGCCCCAACCTACCTTACAAGTGTTTAATATATGTAACAAGTGTTCATAAATTGATTAAATTTAATTCAGAGCTCCGTTTGCTATGTTTTAGTTTACTTTTTTAAAAAGTTAAACTTGGCACTCGATAAAATAACTCATGGGACTTTTTATGAATATCGTTTCAATGCTATGAAACTAGGGGAATTACCGATTCTCGTATGCGCCCTATGTTTCCCAATTTTAATCATCAGTTGTGTATTGAATTTTACAAGTGACGGAAGCGTTATTCAAAATAATTTTATTTATTTAAAGCAGTGCCATTTGTTAATAGTAGCTGAATTTTTTTAAAATGAGGTGGGGTTTATTATAGGTTGCTATCGGTATGTATCTCTAAAAGTTACTTTTTACAGTAGGCCATAATGGAAACAGAAAATAGCAAAAAAACGCACGCAAACTTTAGAAAAAAAATTAAAATATTGAATTTGCACAATGATCACAAACCCAGCATACGAAATTTGGCAAAGAAATCCCAAGTAGCGAAATTTAAAAAAAAAGATTTAATAAAGAAGTGGCATGATTGCAGCAACGTTATTGAAAAACGAAGTTTTTTGAAAACTACTGCAAGGTTTAAAATAGACCAACTTACTTATGACTGGTTCGTGAAAGCCCGAAATAAAAATATTCCCCTCTCCTGACCAATTGTAAGATGCAAAGTTAAAGATATTGCAGAGAAATTGGGCCTTGAACATTTTAAAACTTCTGATGGATGGCTGCGTAGATTCCATGTCCGTCATAATATACCTTTCAAATGC
This sequence comes from Limonius californicus, assembly GCA_014611495.1. Lineage (NCBI taxonomy): Eukaryota > Metazoa > Arthropoda > Insecta > Coleoptera > Elateridae > Limonius > Limonius californicus. Next base: position 17,738 of record JABXWE010103126.1, on the reverse strand, counting down.
ATTTCTGGAGAATCTACAAGTGCTAAGAAAGACAATGTAGCTAATTTTGCGCAAAGAATTCCATCGGTAATTAAGGATTATGACCTAAAAAATATAAATTCGTTGAAATCCCAAAAATAACATTGATCCTGAAGATTTTGTAAATTTGCATGCTGAACTACTTGTCGAAGATGATGATTTAAATGCTAATTCTTTGCTGCAATCTGAGCAAGTGGAACAACAAGAGGAAGTCGAAGAATTGGAGGACGTTGCGTTACCCAAATGTCCAATATAAAATCAACAGGAAGCTATAATAGCGGCCTAAATTATTTGCAAAAAAAACTGCACACCTAGAAACGTATTATGCTAACAAACTATTTCATGTGAAAAGCAAAAAACAATCAACTATGCTAGATTTTTACCCCAGAAAATAAATTTGTTTTTTAATCATATAGGTACACACACTGGCAAAAAAAAGGATCACTTAAAATTTATTGATTTTAGTGTAAAGGGTGCCTATATTGTGTAAATATCAAGTCACTATTGACAGGTGGGAGTATTATATGATGAGTCAAGAAACAAAAACTTCAATTATCTGTCACCAGTTTTATAGCGTTGCTAAAATACTTATGTTTCTCTACGACTATAATATAATGTATTCGTTACATATGTATACCTTTTTAGTTGAAGAATGATAGATATTCTCCATTGCCGTTGGATTCTGTTCTCTATTTCAGTGGGATTCTGTAGCAGAATCCAACGATAAATTGCGGAACCGGAAGCTAGTGGGCGTGGCATGTTAGCGCTTGGGGTCTCCCACTTGTTTTTGAAGTAACTGTCAAAAACAGTTTTAAATTTTCGTATTCGTAAAAACAGTAAAGCCGATGTCCCACTGTAAAAAAAATTGTATAAAAACTTTTATAAAAGTTTTTATAAAAACCATTTTGGCAGTGTGACAGCAAGCAGTTTTATACAAATGACGTCACGGTAAAATAGTTTTATGGTGTCTGTATTTTAATGACGTCACGTAAAATGTTTTTATACAAACTTCTGAAATAGAACCGTTCCTATAATTTGGATGAAAGCAAGCATTTGATTGGACGTTAACGGCCCGCCTACCTTCTGGATATTTGAATTGCGGCGCGAAACCTCCCGCCAGTCTTCATCTTCATGTTTAAGTTCACTTTCCACCATTGAAAGCACACATCGACCACTTCCTTGGTTTCGTTTCTTTAACCACGGCCTAACCCACCATTTACGTTTATTTTTTTGGCTTTTTGTTTTGGGATAAGTGCATATCCAACCAAACTTATTGTAAGCGCAGTTAACAGTAAATTTTGGTTAGGATTTAAACTTTCCATTGCATAAATTAAAACAGCAAAAACTTTAAGCGCCAACCACAATAAACCAATTTTAACCTCACTTTTCAGTGTTGCCTCAAACAGCTGATCAGGTTTGTATAAAAACTTTTGACCAAATACATTGACAGTGGGACATACCTTAAAAATATTTTTATGGTGCATGACGTCACACCGTTTGTATACAAATTTGTATAAAAAGTTTTTATACAAATTTTTACAGTGGGACATCGGCTTAAGAACTAGGTATGAATAATTCAGCCAGCGAAAATGCTGAAATGTGTACGCCACCAGAAATAACGGAAACCTCGAGAACGACGTGTATTAATTTACTGCCGAAGAAATCGCAGAAACAGTACACATGGGTGTACACGGCGTAAAATGGTTGTGGCCAGTGAACCGACATACGTCCATCTAAAGCAAAATTTTTATTATACTGATTCGGACCAAAAATTGTAACTTCCTATGAAATAGTCACTCGGATGAATCTGTCACTCGCCTTCGGCTCGTGACAGAATTTTCATCCTTGTGAATAATAGCTGTCATTCTACACTCGTTGAAGAATATACTATTATTGTGCAAGCTATATTTTTTATTTACACTTTATGTAGCAATATTGCAATTGTTTCTGTTGATCTGTTCTCAGTTGGGTTACTGTATTGTGTTTTCCTTAATTCTGCATCGAAAAATACCATTAAGCATTGAAGATGTCGCCAGGGTTGTAGCTCTAGTGGAAGACGGGCGCAGCATTCGATATGCTGTAAGAGCTATTCATGTACCCTACACAACGGTTCATCGAGCTGTCCTTCGGTTTCCAGAAACCCAAACCTACACAAGGAGATCCGGATCAGGTCGACTAAGAGTAACAAAGGCCCGTGATGATAGATGTTTAGTAAATATGGTCTTAAGAGATTGTCATTTAACAGCTCCTACGGCAAGAAATCGGTTGGCGGAGGTGCGAGGGAATAATGTAAACGAGTGAACGGTAAGAAGACGCTTCAAGGAAGCTGGATTGGGGTCTTTCAAACCAGTAACAGGCCCAGAATTGCTCGCTCAACAACAAATTGCTCGGTTCCTGTTTGCAAGACAACACCTAGATTGGACAGAGCAGCAATGGGGCAATGTTCTATTCTCAGACGAGTCCCGAGTCACTGTAAGGTCCCCAGATGGTCGAGGGAAAGTGTGGAGAAGGCCAGGAGAACGCTACTTCAAATGTACATTTTCTCCAAGGGCACCGTTTCCCAAAGACTCGATAATGGTCTGGGCTGGCATATCTTTTAACGCCCGCACAGAGCTAGTTTTCATTGAAAATGGATCTTTGAATGCACATAGGTACATTGAAGAGATCCTTTTGAAACATGTTGTACCATATGCTCCGTTTATTGGAGATGGGTTTGTATTTATGGACGATAATGCCCGGCCACATGCGGCGCGTATCGTTCAGTATATTTTGAGCAAGTGCAAATCCATCGTATGATTTGGCCAGCGCGCAGCCCCGACTTAAAACTATAGAGCATGTCTGGGATATGTTGAAAAAACGCATTAGGAGTCGTGCAGTCGTTCCAGAAAATGTAAACGATCTTCGGATTACCCTGCAGGAAGGTGGGAGAATATTCCTTAAACCGACATTCAGGACGTCATTCAAAGTATGCATCGGAAGATGGAAGCTGTAATAAGGGCAAGACGAGGACACACGTGCTATTGATAGCCTTTCCAATAAGTTTATTTGTTGTTTGTTTCTAAATGATGTTTTGTCAACTTTTAGTTTCCTTTAATTTTTGTAATAATATGCTATTAAATCTTATTAAACGAATTGAAACTGGTGAAAATGTTGTAACCTACTGCTATTTACCTATTTTGACCAATATATTTGCATTATAAAATAAAATAAATAAATAAAATCATTAAATTGTAAGTGATCCGGTTTTTTTGCCGTTTAGTGTATATACATATATTTTTTTTTTCGTTTTCTATTCGAATACACAGCAATATTTAAAAAAATTTATAATTAAATAATAATTTCTATTAAGCAGACAAAAATTGCAGCACAGCACCGTGGGTGTCCGCTTATGAGGGCTTTCACTGTATATAATTTTGTTTTCAATGAAATATCATTTAAAATTGTTTTTTAGTGTATTTTTTGCATAGGCAGTGTTGAATCCAAAAGGATATTGGGGGAGGGGGATATTCCCTCAAAAATGACTCCCGAAGAAAAATGTCTAAATTCAACACTGTACATGGGGCTCGCAAATTCCCTATAAAGCTATAAGGCACCACTGATATATACCATATTATTGGACTTAAAAATTATAAATAATAGCTATAAAGTGAGATCTCATTGATTAGAGAATAGAATTACCATTATTTATTTTTTAATTTAAAAAATTGCGACATCTTATGCTAAACATTTGCAAATGTTTATTTTTACAATATTTTGCATCCAACCTTTTTTATACTTTGCCACATGCACTGTTTACTTAATTTTTTAAATTACTGGAAGCCCTGTTCTGTAAGAATTAGGTATATGCCAATTATTAATCGATATAATTGAAGCATTTTAAGTTCTTTTAACTCAATCTAGATAAAAAATTGTGCACTACATGCAACACTATTAGTTGTATCTAGATAACAACAGAGTGCGTCACTCTTCTTATCTTTATACAGATTAAAATCTATTATCTATGCACAACACTGTGTCACTACATAAAATTTATCTCTTTTGGGTGTTGCAGTCAAAGAAGTTTGAAAAACACTGTTCTAATATGTCTTTTAAGTCATACCACGAGTTTCTTCTTATATTAAAATTGAGAATATTGTTATACACTAACATAGTCTTCCTTCAGTCTATATAAAAATATGTAAAATTCTCTTATAAATACACTTATCCAACTAGGCTACCATATAAAAATATTTGTTATTCTATCACATATAAGGAGAAAATAAGTTGACTGCCACAAATATGACGCAGGCTAAGGACCAAACAAGGACTATAATAACCCATAGAATGCCTTTGAAAGGACTGGCGTATCTGTTTGCAGCCACACTGCCAACGCTACGTGAACAGTGACGTCTCGCAGCCCAAACTAAGAAAGCAGGGATAACATACTGTATTGCAGCACCCCCAAATGCGCCAGTGAATTCCACTAATGAACCAACATTGTGAGTAAGAAAAGCTATGACAATGGGTGGAACAATAGCAATGGTTGGAAAGGTGAGATATCTCAATACAAAATTGTAATGCTCCATCATGTTTACATCCAAAAATAAGGCTTTGAGGTTGTTTTGTAAGGTGATTGCTATAATAGGGAAGCTCGTGGATAATGTGAATACAGGAAACAGCCCAAGGTAATACTCAATTATTTCCATGAACACACCACTTACATTTAAACTACTTGGTACAAAATTTAATGTATATAAGTCTGAGAGGTTTGCAAAGGCAAAGCTGCCTGTAATTGCGAGTAAAAGATAAAAAACACATATGAGCGTGTAGTCTAAGGCTAACTGCCGGAGAACAAACCGTTTGTCAGCAAAGGGTGACACCAAGCCCGGCAGCGAGTGGTGGCACATAAAACTGTAAACACTGGCACCTATAAGTGCCGGCATACCTGAGAATTTCACAACTGTAGGGGAGCCTTGAGGTCCATATTGAAATAACCTAGTGATAGCTATAGTTATCATAATTGTGAAAGCACACCATCGCATAGAGGATGTGAAAATTTGCAAATATTTTGTTTTCTGGACGTTAACATAACTAAATGGTCCTACTAAAACAACAAACACAAACAAGAAGATTCTATACATAGACATTTTATCGATTTCCATTGATTCCCAGCATTTTTCCTGGAAATCGTCGGTGATGCTAGAATTGTGTGTTGAATTACATGTTAAGTCGGCTAGAGTTTTAGCAATTGCAGCTGCATAAATTGATAAATCACCATACAAATAGATACAGAGGGCAGTAAAAAATAATGTGCGCCCTACTTTATTAAAATAAAGGCTTGCCATCTCTCCCAGCTCTATTCTTTGATTCAGTGTGTAGAAACGTCTCCTGCTAATCATGGCGGTTCTCTCATCAATATCATCGTCATCCACACCCGAGTCTTCAAAAGCCTCACTTTCCTTAAAGAAATATGCTTGTAAAATAAGATATCACTCCTAATAATGACTTACTCCATCAACTCTGTGAGATTGGATTTTTGTCCACTGTAAACTAGCATTAGCGCATGCCATACTTTCTATTATAAATGTAACAGTGACATAACCAAAAAAGGCAAGGGTTATGACCAATAATAGGCTTAGCAACCATCCTGCCCCCGAAAATACTGCTGGCAGTGTAAGAGCACCAGTTCCCACTATGAGATTGAACACATATACTAGACCCACCTGTAAATAAATTATACAATTTAGAATATTAATACCATTTTAAATTTTGGGCATGTGGGTCCTATTTTTAGACCAGTCAAAAGAAAATAAGTCAAACAATAGTATATTCTTCACAAAAATTCAATTATTTTAAAAATATAAATATCTGGAAATCCCACAAATTTTGGAAAGTTTAGAAAATACCACCAATATGCGATTCCATTTCTATACAAATGTACCAATAGGAAAACTATTAACTTAAAATAATTTCAACTTACAGACAACATCCTTTGTAGTAAAAATTGTTAAATCTAAGACATTATCAGTCAAACACAAAACTGGAAGTTTTAGGTCAATCCTTTTAAAACAATGAGATAAGAAACACGATAAGGGTGGGATTTTTCCAATGTATAGAAATAAAAACTGATATAAAAAACATTATGCTTAACGAATAAATGTCACGTGATTATAGCTTTGATAACATGCAAATAGTTTAATTATGTGTAATTTTTCCTACAAATTTCATTCTATGACTACAAAGAGTCTTTGTTTAGTAAAATTTAATCTGTTTCTCTCTGTTCCGATATTTTGGCTAAAAATGTATGTAAAAGCAACAAAGTTGACAAAGTAGGTAATAATGCAATAAGGTTTAAAGACTCAGATCTAATATCTTAAAATATTTAAGTTAAGAATTTTTTAAAAGGCTCCATAATTCATAAATAAATAAATATTTTTTGTATTAGATAATGTCGGTGGCTCTAATTAGTACTTTTTTTTGGTAGTACCTTTGTACCTAAAAAATTATACCAATTCATTTAAAAGGTGATTTTCAATTACACAAATTTAAAAGAAAATACATTTTTGGTAAAATACCTAATATGTATCTATAATTTTAAGATTTTACATGTACATAGTATCTAGCTATTTTTTAGTACTGTATCTGTATCTTACGTAGGTCTTTTCTTCTTCCACCTACCTATACCTAGGTTTTAAAAAACAAGTAAGTATATGTCCGAACATTGCATATTTTTAATTAATTTCAATTAACTATAAAATATTTGATAATGTACTAAAAAGGAAAACTATCTCATGAAAGGCCTAATTTATAAACTATACATATATGTAATTTACTCTTTTAAAATAAGGATTATCATGTTTAGCTTCCATGATCGTTTTGAAGTTGTATTTTCAACCATAGATTTTGACGTTCCATACAAAGGATATCCATAAACATTATACACTGATATTTTCCAAAAAGAAAATGCAATTTTTTAATATAATGCTGTTTACTTTATAAGATTAAAGAAAAATAATCAAAAAAAAATCATCCCCCATGTTTCTACTTACCCAAGGCGAATACAGTTCCTGCTGACCATTGGTTAATGGCATTTTCAGTTTGTTATATTGTCTGATTAGATTGTATTTCTCACATTGTACGCCTAATTAGGTATGTAATAAAAGCTTTTTAATAACCATAAAAGGCATTTATTAGTACTATAATTTAACCTCTTTGTTATTCTTTACCTAACGTCATTTTCTTAAGTTGGCAGTTGTGAAATCGTGCCAGCAACGTAAAAAATACAAAATTCGTAAAACATTGTGCCTAAAGTCCCGTGAAGTCGTAGCTATAGACAATATAATTGTACAGAATCAGTACGGACCCTGCAGGGTTAGGTATGTTTCCTATAGTCGTAGCAGTCTAAGCTAACGTCGTATAGAGCTTGTTTTTAAAATCAGAGTGAGTCGATTTCTCCACTTATTATTTGATACAGAAAAAACATATTTTAATGAAAGTAATTCAGTTCAGATAATGACTATTTTGTGCACGCAAAATAATGTGATTGACTTACGGTTTAAGCGAAAGAAACATTTTCATTAATGGAATACCCTGTATATTTTGAACAACTCGATTGTGTGACATTTCTTTTTAAAACACTACAGTGCTTCGTAAAGTAGTGGATAAATTCGTCAAAACATTTTAGAAGGGTTTTCACAGATAATTCTCGGACACGTCAACCTTATTTTTTCTGAGTGCATCTTTCCTGAAAATTATCATTTTTCGATCATCTTTTGTTTTCGCACGATGACATCGGCAATTTTTTTAAACGACACTCCATACTTTTGTTCACGAATTTGGATACAACACATTTTTCTGAATACGACATTGTCAAAAACGTATGACCTTGAAGAGGAAAGTTTTCGAAATAATCAGTCCCAAAGTTTCAAAAATGTATGATAAAATGATTAGAGTAGACCAATAATAATTTTCAAGGAGGCGCTGAAAAAAACGGTTTTGACATCAACATATTTTACGCTCAAACCCATCAAATTTTATTTTTTTATTTGCCATTTTTTTAAAATATGATTAATACATACAGGGTGATAACAAAAAAATTTAAAAACAATTTTGCTATTTCAAAATACTAAATTTAAGGCAATGATTAAATTCAAAAAACAACTAACTAATTGTTCAAATTGTGCACCATTGCCTTCATAACAGTGGCCAAGACGATGAATAAATTCTTTTTGAACATTGTCAATAACTTCAGGAGGTATATGTTGTACCTCGTGACGAATTCTTGCTTTTAAATCTTCTAAATTATCCGGCCTACTAACGTACACTTTACTTTTTAAGTATCCCTACAAAAAGTAATCTAGGGTGTCAAATCTGGCGATTGGCCACTCAATCGGCCCCCTTCTTCCTATTCAACGATTCGGGAATACCTCATCTAAATAAGCGCCGACAGGTACGGCACATTGGGAAGATGCACCGTCTTGTTGAAAGAAAAAGTCATTTCTCGGAAGGTCTATGTCGTACTCAAAAAAATGTGCCGTATACAAATTCGTGAACAAAAGTATGGGGTGCCAATTAAAAAAATTGTCGATGACGTCATAGTGCGAAAATAAAAGACGATCGAAAAAATGACAATTATCAGGAAAGATGCACTCATAAAAAATAAGGTTGACGCGTCCGAGGATTTTCTGTGAAAACCCTTCTAAAATGTTTTATCGAATTTATCCACTACTTTGCGAAAGCACTGTATATTACGATTGTCAATCTAAAGTTAATAATAAGCGAGGCATTTAAAATAAGGTAATGCAATCATTGAAAATAAGTATTCACATACAAATTTCACGTTTATTATTAATTTTAGAATGTCAGAAAAAATAGATTTAAATAAAAATGATATAGTTTAAGGCAGCCAGTAATTTGAACGTACAAAACAAATTGGATGAATTCAGATTTAAGCGAAAAAGGAAGTTTAATTCAAAATTGTTCAAGGGAAAAGAGAACAACCACGTAAAGTTTAAAACATACATAAATTAAAGTAGTATAACAAGATAATCACACTTACACTAAATAACTGAAACGTTATCTAGACAGATAGTACTTCTAATAGATAATTCTCACGAAGCGACTTAGGCGATTCGAGCTAAGCAATACGCCCTCTGGCGGAATTGTGATGAACTCCTGAAACACAGGCGCTAGTGACAATTCCAATATAATCATTTGGTTTTAATAAATTATCGTAAGGTACATTCGTGTATTATAAAATATATTTAAGCAACTAAAACGTCAATACTTGAAGAATGGAGTTTCCCCCAAAGAAGGAAAGCAATGACAAAACGTTTTGTTGCGTGTTTAATTGCGATTCTAAAAGCAAAAGGTGCCGTAACCTAGCTTTTCATTATTTTATAAAAGCGGGAGCTAGAAATGTTGAAGTAGCGAACATATTTGGCCTAACTGAAATAATTGACCTCAGAATCGTTTAACCATTCGGGATAGAATCATTCTAACTTTCATTACTTTGAAAAATAACTCATCGTATGTTGTTTTAAGCATATTGTTTGGTAGTTTATCTTCACAAACGTGTAAAACCATATTTTACACTATGTTGAATGTCCTGTACGTAGTACTTAGTCCTACAATTTATTTTCCTACGCGTGATGAAATTTTAGCAAATCTACCTACATGTTTCAGTAAGTTTAAAAATGTTAAGAGTCGTTATTGATTGTACAGAAATTATTTTACAATGTTCTAATTGTCTGTGTTGTCGAATTCGAACTTACTCGCATTATAAATAATATAATATAATATAAATAATAGTTATAAATAAATTATTGTCACTCATAATTACGGCCAAAATCGAACCAGAACAGAAAATACACACATTCACTCAATAACTACACTGCGCAACGATTTATTTACAACCTGCTGGCGAGTGAGACTGTGTTTCACCTAAAACAGCTGATTGTGTGCGCGCGGGAAAAGTAAATTTGAATCGCCTATAATACACCCCCTTTATTATTACATATTTCAGTTACCATTAGCGGGACTCTAGACACGGCATTCCTAAAATTAGAATATAACCTAAAAAAGCTAATTGTGTGTTATAAGTATATTTCGTTGAACCTATTTTCTAGTTATATTAGACGCAAATTAGAAAAAAATAATAAATAAAATGGCAGATCCAGAACTAGAAAAAATAAGAGCACAGCGTTTGGCTCAAATGCAATCTCAATTTCAGGTAAGTTCACTGTACTCTCGACCTAAGTACATTTCTCAAATTTATATGAATTTCTAGGGAGGCGATACTCAGGCCCAAAAGAAAGTCCAGGAGGATCAGGCTAGGGCTCAAGAAGATGCAAAGAATTCCATCTTATCTCAAATTTTAGATCAATCTGCTAGGGCTCGATGTAAGTTGCTAGACTCATTTCTACTTTTTAGAAACATATTTAATTATAATTTACAGTGAATACACTAATGTTAGGAAAGCCAGAAAAAGGTAAAATGGTTGAATCTATGCTAATACGTATGGCACAAAGTGGACAGATTGGGAAGAAAATAGGAGAATCGGATTTGATTGGCTTATTGGAAAACGTAAACTCTCAGATGCCCCAAACCAAATCATCAGTAAAATTTGATAGAAGGCGAGCTGCTCTGGATTCTGATGACGAATTTTAGTTTCTAAGATTTCATACATGTTTGGTTTCTTTAATTTAAATAAAATAATGCTTGAAAGGTTTGAGGAATTATCATTTTTAACACATTATTACAATTATTTATATAATGAAACAAATACATTACATTAACTGTAAATGTTAAAATAACAAATAAATAGTTATACTCAATATTGATACTTTCACAATGGAATGAGCATAATTGCAAATAAACTTTTTCTTACACTTATTTTGACTAGATTATTCCATATTTTTATTCTTTCTTCTCATGTTGAAGTAGTGGTTCTAAAAATACAGAAATCGGCGATTAAAAAAAATACGAGAAGTTTAGAAAACAAAAATTAATTTTTTCCAGTTTTAGAAACTTTTCTAGCTTTGATTGTATTCAGAAAATTTACACAATATTGCTTACCAGTTTCTTCATCTTCAGCATCAAGTATATCCTGACAACACATAGAATAAAGAATAAGAGACAGAAAACCAAGTGGAAGACCAAACAAAACAGTGGTGAGAACAGGATTTCCCCTCCACATATCTCCCAATGAGGTTCTTGCCTCAAAGTAAGTCCTGTACATTCTCACAGGTAAACTATTGCCACCATAAGCCTGCATAAAAAGCTCCCAATAGTTTTGTTAATATTTCAATGGGGAATTTCTTACCGGCACACTTTGATTGTAAATTTGCTCAAGAAACAGATCGACAGCGTCTAGAGTAAGCTGTCCTGGCTCATCTTCAGGAATGTGATGGTGGTTGGTCGTGGAATTAAGTACAAGTAAATAAGGCAAAGGCAAAACAGTCATGGCAATGCTGTTAGCCAAATCAGGACTGCCAACCCATCCGAACTGGAAGTTCTTGTGGTACTTGTCCCTTTTCTTTCGTATTACTGATTCTACCATATCTCGAAATTCTAGCATTTCCACAGAAATTTGTTGCAACTTGTTTTCTTCAACTACAGCTAGAACGAGGTATTTTTTGGTTTGCAAAATCTCATTTATGTTGCCCCTTGTTATTTTTGGAAAAGTTTCAAAACGTTCTTCATTCAACCAATCGTGCAGTGTATTATTTAAATTCCTTGGTCTATGTTTGGCAAATTGGGTTCAACTGAAAAGCCACCAAATTGCACTAAAAGTAATTCAAATATTATTGTTGCTCATATACCTGGATAAAAATAATGCAACCCTTCTTTGTAAACAAACACAGCTGGCAATTCATCAATATCTGCATGTTGACTAGCAATTTCACTGCTTGCAGCATAGAAAAACCCATGGGGCTGCAATTTGCTTGCACCAGAATAATAGGCATCCCACAAAGGTCCTTCCCGTGGCCCCACATACATGAAGAATACATTATTGTTGCTTTTAAGGGTACTAAGGCTATCTGCACGGGTTACGTCTTGAACTGGAGGACCAGACATGCGTATAGCAAAGTTAACAATATCTTCTTTTGTGCGGTCTCCAATAAACATATGCTCTTCTTCACCTTTTATACTAAAACGAACCAGTAGTAAAAGTTATATTATTTTACATGGGCACCTTACAATTTTATAGTTGGAAAGCCATTAACCCCAAACTCCTTTGCAAGGCTTGAAAATCTTGTACAATCAACCCGGCCAACTCTAATGTTAGTTCTGTAAAGTGCCTGTGCAACATGTCCCCAAATTGGTTCCAACCGCTTGCAGTGACCGCACCAGGGAGCATAAAACATAATAAGCCAGTGGCCTCCTTCTTTTCGAACTTCGGAAAATTTGTCACTCAATTCCAAGACTCTTGAACCACTACATGCTACGATAACTGAAAACAGGTTAGGTTATGTTACAGTAAAATTCTTAATGGTTCGGTTTTAGCTTACCTGTTAAAACTGTAACAAAGTACGTGAAAAAACTGGACATTTTTGCTAATTCTTACGTTATTTAGATTTATATTAAAAAAGATATTTTAAGTTTTTCGAAGCAGCATTTTTACATTATTGATTGGTGTGTTTATAGTAGTTTTGATAACGCTCAGTACCTACAATACAAAAAATACTTCAAGTAAATTAAATTACATGGATACTGGGAATGTAATTGGTTATGTACTTTTAGCTCGAAAACATGCCTTTTTTTAAAGAATCTACAAATATTCACTCCAAGGTTATGAAAAATCGATATCGTCGACTTTCTTCTAAAACCTTTATCACTATCAGAAGCATTTTTCACGACGGTAAAAAGACTTTAAAATACTTCAGTGTGAAAGGAAACATCGATTACAAATAGTATTATATTTTAAAGAATAATATCAATTTTTTATATTATTTGAAACCTCTTAAGTCGAAGAAAAATGAAGATTTTAGAATTAATTTTTTAATAACATGATAGGTAATAATTAGGTAATAGAACTCCTTTATTTATTAATAAATAATAATGGCATATGCCTACGAGACGTAACGATCTTCTCTCCTATGCCTGAGAGAAGAACGCTACGTTCGTAAGAGGTAAAGCACTCGAAGAAGGTATATGCCTAAAATAGTATCGTCTGCTAAACGATTTAATGCAGATCCGGAATTTTCGGTATTTCTATGTCCAAGGAAAGAAAATCCTAATAGTACTTAGTATGTACCTACCTGATCATTTATTTTGCGCTTTGTCTTTGCCATACCATAGGTATACAGGGTGAGTCTGCTAAGACGAATCAGCTTGATCTCTGGGTTATTTAAAATATTACAAACATTATTTTTGGATAGGCAGTGCCCCTATGTATAGGCATTATCAAAACTATATATAGGTACATATCCGGTGTTATACCGCTGGTCGCCGCTTTCCGGTTCTCAAACGCCATACATCACGATTTTCTGCATCATCATCTTCTAGGTCGTACGTGGTCATCGCTTCTCTGATTCCATTGTTTCAGGATCTCTTCGGTCTTCCTCTTTTACGTATTCCTGGTGGAGTCCAATTGAAAATTCGTTTCGGCCATCTCTCATCGTCCATCCTTAGTAAATGTACGAACCATCTGAGTCCTCTTCTGTCGATTCTGTCTGTAATTGTATCTTCCGCATTCATTTTTCGTCGGATATATGTTCTAATCTCGACACTCGAAGATTTCTTCTTAGGTAGTCCATTTCTACCGTTTGTAGCTTACGCCGATATTCCTTATTGATGGCCCATGTTTCAGAACCGTAGCAGAAGACTGATTCGAATTGATTTACCTATGTGTTTTTTTTATGTTAGTTCATATGTGCCGAACCCACCATACTGAGTTTAGACTTCCTAATACTTTTCGACTGGTTTCAATTCTTGATCTTATTTCTTCCTGACCTATTCCGTTGTTAGTGATTGTTGTTCCTAGTTATTTAAATTGTTGTATTTGTTTTAGTTCTTCATCATCATTTATGAGTATTTGAAATTTAGCATCTGTATTTACTGCTAAATACCCGTTTTATTTATATTAATAGATAGGACCCATTGTTTATAAGTTCCATCGAGTTTCTTCAACATATATTCTAAGTCGTAGGAATCTTGTGCGATTACGACCTGATCGTATGCAAAGTTAAGTGTAAACAGATGGTTGTTGTTAACGGGCACTCCCATACCATTTACTTTCTTTTTCCATTTTTCTAAAACTACTTCCAAATATATGTTAAACAGTAGCGGAGATAAACTGTAGCCCTGTCTCAAACTTTTAGTTGGAATAAATGATTGTGTTAGTGCTCTTCTATTTTTAATGTAGGCTTTGTTATCTCGATACATTTCTTTTATTACATTTATCAGTTCTACATCTACATTCATAACGTTTAGTGCTTGCCATAATTTATTCCGGGGAACGGAGTCATATTATATTGCTTCTTCAAGTCGACGAAACCTAGATGAGTTTCTTCTCCCACTGCTGTTCTTTTTTTAATTACTTGTTGTAGCACAAAGATGTTGTCAACACATGATTTCCTTCGAGTAAAACCACTTTGTTCTTCACTTATTCTATTTTGTATATTTGCTTGCACTTTCTTATTAATTATTTTACCAAAGAGTCTGCTAAAGGTACCATTGATGCTAAGACCTCTGTAATTGTTCGGATCTTTTCTTGAGCCTTTCTTGTATATAGAAATAATGTGCGATTCTTTCCATTGTGAAGGTATTTTATTTTGTTGTAAGCAATCATTGAAATGAGCGGTTAATCTTGTCACCAAGTTCTGTCCTCCATAAGCAATTCAGCTGGTATTGATCCTGGGCCCGGTCCTCTTCCATTTCTCATTGTTCTTAAAGCTGATTCCACTTCTTCTTCCGTAATTTTGATATTGCTTGCTTGCTTTGAAAGAGCGGGATCTAGGATGCGGTTTTCCAAGCATCTCTATGCACTTAGGCCATATGGCCCATTGTACACCCTAACTAAGAATTTTGCCTATCTGGGGTAATTCCAACTCCAGCAGTGATTTTTAACGTGTCACACATCGCAGTGGCACGGGACCTACGGCTTTACTTCTTATCCGACAGAAGGCGCATTTTCAGATTTTTCCCCGCTAGAAAAATCTCGCCGACCTCAGCCAGGTTCGAACCCGCGTCCCTCGGATCTAAAGGCAAATGCGCTAACCACTAGACCACCGAGGCCGGCAATTTTGATATTAGTATTACAATTTAATACGGTATTATCTTCAGCAGTATACTCTGGTCTGTATTCCGTTAATAATTCTTTATAGTATTGCAGCCAATTCGATGTTGAAATATAAGTTGCATTAAAATTGTTATTTGTTTTCATAGATTTAAGACACCGCCATACTTCTGTAGATTGACTTCCACCTGTCATACTGTCAATTTCTAGGCATTGTCATTCCCATGCAGCATTTTTCAAACTAGCTATTTTTCTTTTAATTTCTCTATTTATTTGTTTATATTCTCGTAGTGTTTCCATCGTCCTTAAAGTCAACCATTTATGATACGCTTTATTTTTTTTAATGTCGTTTTCTACTTCTTCATTCCTCTAATACGGTGTTCGTTTAAATCCTTTGTTCTTTACTTCTCCTAACGCCTCTTTAGCTGCTTGGTGGCTTGCCTGAGTTAATCTTATATGTTCAACTTCTATATCATTATTGCTGTGAGTTTTTTGAAGTTGCAGTTTTAATCTATTTTTGTATAGTTGTTGTATACTCTCATCTTTTAATAATTGGAGTTTATATTTCAAGGGTAGTTTTGTGTCTGACACTTCTTTGTGTTGAGTCTTTTCCTTCGTCCATATTGGAGGTACATATTACTACTTTAGCTGATACCAAGTAATGGTCTGAGCCACAATTTGCTCCTCTCTTTACTCGTACATCATTAAAGACAATGTCTTGTCGTTGTTTAGTGATGGTATAATCTAATATGGACTTGTGCCCACGGACGGTCTTTCCCAAGTATATTAAAAGCTTACTTTTATGATTAAAAAAGGTGTTCCATATCTTCAAATTGTATTGAATATAAGTGCTAATTAGCTTGTCACCATTGTCGTTTTCCACCATCTCACCGAATTGGCCCACTACATCTCGTCATTTTTTCTAACTCCTACTCGAGCATTCATATCTCCGGCTACAATCAGTTGTTGTTTATTCGTCGTTTTGTCTAACTGGTCTGTTATCGTTTGATAGAAATCTTCTTTCACGTGTCTCTGTGCGTCTTCTGTAGGAGCGTACAAAGCAAGTATAACTATCTCCTTATTGTTAATCTTCATCGTTAATCTTATGTACCTCTCTGACACTGCTTCAAAGTCTGTTATTTTTTGGCTGTGTGTATTTTTTATCATAATTGCTACTCCTGCTCTGGCATGTTCTGATTTGGGTACACCTGACCAATATAATTTATAGTTTTTCTCTTTCTTCCTTCCTTGACGTTTCCGTTTAGTTTCAGTTAGAGACACTATATCCATATTAAGTTTGTTTATTTCTACCCAGATTTCTTGTTCTTTATTAGAAATGCCTTGTATATTCCACGTACCGATTTTCCATGTCCATTTATCTTGCATACGTCGTCTTCGATTATGTCCATCCTGCGTCCGAGGCTTGGCGTTTGGTTTTTTAGCATTTTACAGTTTTTGCAACAAACGAGGAGCTGGTCCGCTGCTAACCCCCAACTTGGAGGACCAGAGTTTTCTGTCAGGGTGTCTTCCCTTAGCCGAAACGTTCCGGTTTTAAGGCGCCGGAGACTCGCCCATCAACCTTTTCCGTTAGCTACAGTTTATTAAGACTACAGTCAGGAGATCCGACGAGAACGTGGAAATAGGATTTGTTGGCAGAGCTGCTAAGATAATTCGCAGTGGCATTTCCCGCTATTTAAGGGAAAGTGCTTATTCGACATCTGCACTTCCTACGGGGCCTTACCAACCTTAACTCCCTTATCAAAACTATGTTTTGGTTATTCCCACGAGATTTAACAATTTTTAGTAATCCCTTATAGGGTAAGTTCGTCTAATCCCAGGCATACCCAGTAGTCAGCCATACACGGAAATAAAGTTAAAAAATAAAAATACAAATGAAGATGGTATTATAATACAGCTTTCCAGTGTTCAGCCGCATTTTCTCACCCATTGCATCATAAATATTTTGTACAAAGTGATTTTTTAAAAAGTCAGTTGCAGCAAGCCTAGAAAAAAAGCTATTCCGTCTGCAGTCAGCTGTAATGAGCTTTGAATGACATTTACCTGTATGTCAAACTGTGTGACAGTTCAGGTAGTTAAAAATGTTGGCCCAACAAAATGTGAAAATGAACAAGTATTTAGTTGCAACTGATTTGTAATTTATTAAGGTAAGTAAATTACAGGTTTTTCGTCAAGATTTCTTTCACAGCAAGTGTTCGAAATGTCCACCCCCTTGCTCTATACACAATCTTGCTCGTTTTTGTAAACTTCGAGACACATTTTCGAGCATGTGCTGTGAAATATTTATTTCGTTGCATTTATGAATTATTCTTGCTGTAAGCTCATCTAAATTTTGTATTGGTGTCTGATAAATTGAATTTTTCACATAGGGCCAGACAAAAAAATCCAACGTTGTTAAATCACAAGACCTGGGTGGATAAGCAACTGGAGTGTTCCGACTGATTACTCTATTGCCGAAGAATTCCTGAATAAAATTCAAGTT
>JABXWE010103124.1:0-41292 GCA_014611495.1 Limonius californicus | reverse complement strand
ATCTTCTATGAACATCTTTTAGCGTTGAACGAGGAATACCTAGCAGATTAGAGACGTAACGTTGACTGCGTCCGTCTTCAAGTAATGCAACTGCTTTAGCAACAGTTTCTACTGGCAAATGCATAATTTGAAAGCACTATAAACCAAAAACACTAGCAATATAGGAATTAAACAGAAAGTAACAAAAAATTAACAGCGATTGAAAAAAAACACAAGAATATACACAAAACTTTACGCTGCTCAAATTTAGAACGTAAATGATATCAACAGAAATTGCTTTAAATGTTTGTTTTGGCAATTGTTTTCTAACAGATGTGATCGTTATTATCATCAACTATGCCTGCTAGTAAAATAGATACCATTTTCAATAGTGTACCTAATGATATTAGTTGATAACTAGATATTATTGAGAAAAACCGGGGTGGGCGGATTTCTATGCCGGTGAGTGTATATTTAAATGATTTAATAATGCAGAATAGGTTT
Source organism: Limonius californicus (assembly GCA_014611495.1). Taxonomy (NCBI): domain Eukaryota; kingdom Metazoa; phylum Arthropoda; class Insecta; order Coleoptera; family Elateridae; genus Limonius; species Limonius californicus. Next base: position 40,809 of record JABXWE010103124.1, on the reverse strand, counting down.
GTTAACTTTCTTCAGGGGAACAACCGCGCCCGCTACTTACTGACGTCACTGTCCTTACGTATTTCAGAACGTATCTTACGTGTCAATAGCGTTAATTTGTAATTTAATAAAAAATGTTAGAAAACAAAATGGGGTCAGGTTCAGCTAGTATAGTGTAAAACACAATCAAGGGAGCGCGATGGAGTAGTGCGGAAACGCGTTGCCACTCGAGGCCACAGCGAAATGCAGTCGATCCGTTGGGTGTTCAAATACCGACTGGGGCGACCGCATTTCGCTTACTTAAGTTTAGGGTGCATGCTGCATGAATGGTTAGTGTGTAAGGGACGCCCGCACCTCCTTGAAGTAATGCGAAAGCGGTTCCGGGGTGGGGGGGACGGTAATATGAATGAATGGAAAAAAGTATAAAACAGAATCAAAACATAACGTAAATTGGGTTGTATAGGTACCTACTGTATGGCTTCAGAAATACATGGAACATTACAAATGTAATTCAAACTAGTCACGCTTAATTATTTTCCGGCGCACATAATTGTGGTATTCTAACAAAGGAGGATGTTGGGTTTTTAATTCGGAATATAAATGATTTTGTTGTACGCACTGCTATTTCGAGGCACAGTCTTCTCTCTTTAGATTACTTAAAGTGTAGTTTGTCTACGTTCTTTGATACTTGTTTTCAAACTAGAATATATCCGAAAATAACTCTACTGCACAATATTTACATTAACGTCATTTAAATGACAAAGTGCGTACAACTAGGTATATAAACATTTATTCAATTATAGATCTCCTACCTATAGGGATATTCCAATTATACATGAGTTATGATGAGCCTAGATGTATTCGCAATGCAAAATTTACTGAGTTGAGAATGTTGAGGTTATGTATTAAATCAGTACCGTAGAAATTTGTTTAGGAACATTTAAAACATAATGTTCATATTTGTTTAGAAAAATAAACTTTATGATTTAGTGGATAACGCGTTTGCTGCTTATCAAAAGTTGTTAACTGGTATGTAAAACTAAAGCAGAGTTGTAGTTTATAAATGAAATTTCTGTTTCCATACTCTAGTGGCACTAAAGAAATGTATGTTTGGTTGCGTTTAAAATCTTTAAGGCTTAGCATCACTCGTTAATAACAATGAATATTCGACTTTTTAAAATGTAAAATCTTTCCTATATTTGGAATCTGTTTTGAGATTACTCATACGACATATGTCTCGTCGTAAGAGTCAAACCGCTCGAAGAACAAGAATACGAGATAAGGTGATACATTGCAATTTGAAATATTAAAACGATATAGAAAACCCGCCTATTATTCTTTATCGTTTTTAAAATTTGGTGTTCTCTAAAAATTACAAATCATTGTAGTGAATGATGACTTGATTGATTTCGCTACTCTATGGATACATTTTAGTTGTACAAGATATAGTAGGCCCTAAGAAAACTTTAATAAAGGTGAATTTCATAATATCCCTAATAATTGAAAATAATTTAATTGAATCACATAAAATAAATTTAAAAACGTTTTATTAATAGTCATAGGTATGCAGTACGATCAACACATTTTTCGATAATGGTTGGTTGTGGAAAATCAAGTTCTATATTTTTATTTATATACAGTTTATTACGTTAACGGGATTGTTTAGTAACTTGAGATTTTGTTTCTAGCTGGTCTAGAACTATTCATGTTTCATGACCGATCTAAGCAACTTTTAAATGATTTCGTTTACATCTCACAACCCTGCTGTGTTATTGGTTCAAGCCAATAAAAGTAAAGAGTGTTGCCTACTTTCAATAAATATTTTGAACTTTGTGGCACATATATTCAATTTACTGCTATCAACATTTTAAAAATTAATTAAAATATCGTTCGAGTGTTCAGATACATCAAATAGTAACAGTTACGTCTCCAGGGCAGAAAAGGAAAATTGTACTTATAGCGTTTTTATTTTCTATACAAAATAATTCATAATTTCAGTTGCTTCAATTTTTTAATATTTTCTATCTTGAAGAAGTTTTTACACTATATTTACATATTATAAGGACGTTACAGCTCCTGCATTTCACATCTTTGAATTAAAAAGTGATTAAAAGTCTAATTATTACAGAAATATAGGGATTGTGATTTGTGATAAAGTTACTAAACAATTCCCTTAACTACAATTGTTGAATAGTTACCTAAGTATAGTTTAGATGATACAATTATTTATTACGCCAGAACACAAAATACTTTTTTTTAATGTGTACCATAACATCTGCAGGATTTATGATTATCCTGTAAGTTTTTTCAAGTATTGCGTACTTGGCAAATATCAACATTTGAGTTGTTCTACACAAGTTAGAGGATTGTTATTAACTTATTTATGCAGTCTGCCTTAGGGGGTCCAGCTTTAGCCACATTGTACTGTTTGCTTCATATCTAAAAAATAACAATATTCCACCTAAGTAACTAACGGTGCTTAGATTCACACCTGAATGAATTTAAAGGGATGTAGATTACAATATAAACTACTCAAAAATGAATAGGGGACGTTGCAGTGTAAGACACTTAAAGGCAACACCTATTGCATGCAATTATAATATAATAAAAAACTACCAAAACAACAAAATGTAACGTCTTTTTAGTAATGAACATGAAAATTACAACAAAGGTACGTTTGAAGAAGAAATTTAACAATATTATAATGAAAATCGTCATTGTCTCCTTTCACTTAACTTAAATTTATTAAATTCTAATACCGGGTGGCTCCTCCTCTGGCAGTAATAACTGCTCTGCACCTTGCTGGCATACTCTCAATGCAATTATCAATATGTTCTTGTGGAATTTAATGCCACAGTACTGGCAATATATCCCTCAGCTGTTGCACAGTAGTAGGCCTTGGATTATGATGATCCCGCTGTCTCCGCAGAAGATCCAATGCATGCTCGATGGGGTTGAGATCTGGAGAATATTCCCGTCCAACAGCGTTGCGGCGGTTCAGAAAATGGTCCATAATGATCTCTTGGGCATAAGAGGTGTTGTGTAATCACTTCCAGGCCTTGTTCCAGTCGTACCTGTTTCTCCAAGGCGCGAAAGGGCACGTGAAATTACGCTTTGCGTGGTTCCTAATATTTCAGCATTGCCGACCTGGCGATCTCCTCTTTGGTATATAGCAACGGCTAAATTTAGTTGTTTTATTGTTAAATGGTTTCTCTGCATTGTTGATTATTATTAATAACACAACTGTAACACACGAATAAATAACGATGAACAAAAAAGATCTTAAGAAAGGAAGACAGGAAAGATTATTCAATCAAACACACAAACTCGACTTGACACTAATACGGTTAAACAATGGCAACTGGATTCGATTGTTTACTGTTTTTTAACATCAAACATTGCCTCTTATTCTAACTATCAATAGTAGACGACCATTAGCCGCCCACTACAAACATATATGCTTTATATTACAATATACGTATTCATTTTTGAGTAGTTTACTTGATGCAAATGCAGTTGGTGTTCTAACCTAACTTTAGAAATGCTTTGAATCTTTTCAGAGGCTTATGAATTCGCGTTCTTCATATATTGCCTTCTGATAAAATATGTTTTTTTTTTGTGAAGAAACCCTTATGTTATGTGCACTGTGCATTTTTTAAATGTAATTCTTCTTTATTTAGATTGAATATTGATATTTATGTAGATATAATGCAGAAATTCCAATATGGTGATGCTGGAATGTGTCAAGACGTCTGAGCAGCGTTATCTTTTATACATTTTATAATAACTTGTACAGAATTCATTGCGGTTTATCAAGGAATTCAAACGCCGACTTTTTACTAGATACGAAAGACTTGAAGTTTGCAATACCTACAGGTATAAAGTTAAGCATTCAGAATAAAGTATTTTTGGTTATAGACAAAAAATAACTGTTCTAGTTGAACCATAGTTTCATAACTATTAAATAATTGTAGTGATTGTTATGAACTGTATGACATTTGTTTCTTTCATTGGGTACGTCTACTTACCATAGATTTCGGAGGCACTACAGCCTAAAAGGATTATTGTGTATTATTATAGTCAATTTTGTTCATCGTGCTCAAACAAATGTATCTATATATTCTTTAGACGTGGCTATGGAACATGTTCAGTTTTGTTTTGTGAAAAATTCATGAAAATCTAAGTATATGAGTTAAGGTTGATTTCAGCAATAAGTTGTAACCATTTTGAGATTTTTTTTACAATAAAAGTAAAGTATACATTTAATACAAAGTGTGGCATTTTTTCGTTCTAAATTATATTTATATCATCTGTACCTCCGATCTATGAAGTGTGGATTTAAAAGCAATATTTGAAAATGCAGAATATAGTACGATTTCTAGTCCTAAAATATGAGTATGTGTTGGCAAAATTTACTCTTGTGTTTACGAAGAACAAACGTAAATAAATTTAATTGTAAATTACAAAGTGGATTTAAAATTGGGTTAAACAAACAGGCTGTCAACGGCTGCTGTATTTTCATTGGTTGGCTTGTTTATACTGCAATGCTTTTACACAAATGAGTTACTACCGTCGTACTGTACATTTAGATACCATACAGTGACATTGCATGAAATTGGGGCATTGAGTAGTATTTACATATAAAATTCCCTAATTCATGTTACGTGCGCGGATAATAATTACTCTCCTATCTTTATTTAATATTGGCGCGTGCCATGTATTGCAATTAAATCCTAACTAACATAGGAAGTACGTTATTGTGAAATAAAATTAAAAACGTCTGGAAATAAATACTAAACATTTTTATGCGAAAAATGGTATACTGTAATTTATGCCGAAGTGGATGTGTTATTTTGGAAATTGGTGTTATATGTACCCGTGTAGTAGTTGTAGTTATTGCGTTAATTAAACGAAGTCTCTGTTTGTAACTACAGTTGGAGATTGAAATTTTATTTAAAAGTTATTATCTTTTTATATATTAAATAAGTGGTGATTTTGAATTTTTCTTTAAATCTTGATTTTGCTAATCCTATCACCTATTTAACATAAACTACAGTGGTGTGAAAAACCCCTGCATCACTTGAGGTATTGGGAAAACTTTTATTAAAAATGACATTTTAAACACCCCCCAATGTACAAACCCTCATATATATAGTAAAGCTAACAGATCAAATTGTTGCTTGTTGATTAAGGAAAAACTACTTAAAATATATCATTTGTTCAAACTTACGTACATTTTATTGCTGTAATTTAAGTTACAACTTGCGACATTATCAAGAACACTGATTAGGTAGTAGGTTTAGGATAATTATGCATTTGCATATTTTCGACATTTTTGGTAATAAATGCATATTTTAATTGTTTTGAGCTATAATGCATAATTTGCAGCATTTGTTTGTTTAAATTGTACATTTATACAATTTTTTGTTATCAAGTACAGATTGACTTCGTCAAGCGGTCTGGGAATTTGCAGAAATTTTAAATAATCTTCTAAATTCATTCATTCTGTATTTTTAATAGGTAGGTACTTTCTTAGTTGTTAATCTTCGAAAAACCAAAATACTTGGAAATGCTAAGAGGATTAGCAGAATTTGAGTGGCCCTGTTGCATTAACGGGAAAACCTGTGAAAGTTGAAAGTTTAACAATTCATCATTTCATCAACAATCAGTTGTCTACTAGTTCCAAAAGTGTGTTAACATCTTCAAGTTATCGAAAGAAAAAAGTGTATAAGTGCTATTGTGAATCAGTTTAGTAATAGTTATAAAATTCGAAAAAGGCAAAATAACCAACGGCAAGTGTTAATTTCTGCTTTACCAAGGTCTGGACCTAAACGTTCAGAATTTAATGAAGAAATTTGTAAGGCTTTTATTTGCTTTGATATTCCGTTGGCTAAATTAAAGAAAGAAGTTCTTTGCAATTTTATGGAAAAGTACACAAGATAGAATATTCCAGACGAATCAACCTTAAGAAAAAATTATGTTTCCGGGTTATATGCAGCAACATTACACAAACTAAGGGAAACAGTAAAGAATCACAGTATTTGGGTGTCTTTGGATGAAACAACCGATGCAGAACAAAGATGCGTAGCAAAGTTTGTGTTTGGTATATTAGGGGTTAACGAAGAAAAAAGTAAATCATATCTTCTGACTTTGGAAGTCTTGGACAAAGTGAATCATTCAACAATATCTGATTTTTTCAATGACTCTCTAAGGTTATTGTGGCCGTCTGGATCATATATGAAAAAATGCGAGTGGTTTGTAGTGATGCTGCACCATATATGTGCAAAGCAATGCGAGGACTGCAGATTTTGTATTCAAACATGATACATGTGACCTGTTTTGGACATGGTTTACACCGAGTAGCTGACTTAGTTTGCAATCTTTATTCAAACAGCAACGGTATGTTGTTCTCATTGTCTAGTAGGTAGTTGTTGTATTGCACAATCAGTCAACAGTCTCGGGAATGTTCCGTGTTCACGTAGGTGGTTGTGTACTCGTTGGAAAACTCTGATAGTCGCTGATCCCATGTTCTCGAGCAGCTCCTACTGAGTTTCCATCACAAAAACCGTACATGTAATGGATATCGGCGTACTCTGCGACTGCAGATTTTGTATTCAAACATGACGCATGTGATCTGTTTAGCACATGGCTTACACCGAGTAGCTGACTTAGTTTGCAATCTTTATTCAACATACAACGTGCTGATATCATCTGTGAAAAATATTTTTCTCAAGGCACCGACTCATGTGCAGAAGTTTCGGGAAGTTGCAGGGGACGTTCCACTTCCACCCGCGTCAATCATTACAATATGGGGAACTTGGATCGACGCTGCTGTGTATTACGCTAAAATTTTGAAATTGTGAAGGAAGTTGTTAATGAATTTTTTGGGCATTTTAATAGAAAAATAAATATGTATTGATATAACGTTAATGTTTTTTTTTTTCTAGTTAGTTGACTTTTTGGTGCATATTTTGGATGTTTTTGACATATATTTGCATGCATATTTTGAAGTTTTGTAGTGCATGATTATCCTAAACCTACTGATTAGTATTGTTATATATTATATATATTTAGTACTTTATTGGTCAGTTCTTGTTTTTGATAACTAGTTTGCATCTGTTTGGTATGAAATTTATCAATTTTCCAGGTTTTTCCTTGGAGATGCAGTGAAACGAGGCTTTGATAGGGGCTTCGATGAAATCCATTTTTTGTTGGTTTTCTCCGAAATTATGTTAGCTATTTTTTGTCACAAGTTTTCAATGAAATTAAGGTCTGGGGATTGTGATGACCAATTCATTCTATTTATTGCTCAACATTGAAGATTGAACCACTTTTGCTCTATGCCAAGGTGCATTGTGTTTCTGGAAAATAAACTTTTCTTCCCCAAACAAATATTTCCCAATAGGCAACATCTTATTCTGTAGTGCTTCAATTTATTTTGTCGCATTCATCATCCTAGAGGTGACATGAATGTTGGTCGACAACTCCTATGGCAGAGATGCACACCCATACCACATCAGAGGTTGGGTGTATTATTATTGGAAGTACGCATTTTGCTGAATATTTATTAACAGCATGATTATTGATATTACAGGTTGTTTTCAACATATAACTGAATAGCTATGGTGTTGCTTTGCCAATAGCAAACGGTTGAGGCTTGTTTTGCAGAAAGCACTGGTTTCTTGCGTGTTCTACATTATTGGAGAAGAAAATTAAGAAGTCTTCTCTTTACAAATTTACACAAACTCACACCAGCAGCTTCTGACCACAATTTGGTGACATCTGTAGAATTGACGTTCCTGTGAGTCAGACTGGTTCTTCTTATCACAGTATTATCTGCAGCAGAGGATATTTTTGGTAGGGCACTATGGAGTTTACCTCAATTTCGGGATACTTCCTAATTACTCGAATGACGGTTGCTTGATTACACTGTACTTTATTAGCGATTTCGCGGGTGGAAACTTTTTCGTTGTGAAGGAAAATGTTTGAATATTGCTTTTCGTCGAATAATTTAATCTGTTTCTTCTGCGAGCACATGCTGCAGTTTTGATGACATGTAAATCTCAAATAAATATCCTAAATTAAGTGCAGGGTATGCATGCATGTATAGGGTGCTTTAAGTAAAACAGTCCGCTTTGATCTACTTTGTAAATAATCAAATTTAAAAAAATTATGGAGAAAGGTGAACGATAATTTAAAGGGGGTCATCTTCTACCATATAAATCATCTACTCTACTCCATTCCCCTAACTCCCACCACTATCAACCCCAAAATTTTAAATGACAAGGGGTGTCCAGTGGTAATTCATTTTTTTCTGCTCTGCTCACCAATTTGTGGGGTACTGTAGGCAAAACACAACATCTTATTCTCATAATATGGGAATGTTAATATAATCAGTTTTACACTTAAACAAAATTATAACTTAAATTATTTATTTGCATAAATATGCGAATACCATAGAATGGAACATTAATACTAAGGTCTTTATTGGGAACCATTTATATTAATTCGCATGAACAAACTGCCTGGCAACGCTTTTATTGTGAATATTTCTCCGGAGTTCACAAAATTATTATTAATTGGGGGTAAATTCCGCTGAGCGGTTCGCCCGCCAGCGGTAATAAAACGGAATGTCGTGTCGATGGAGAACAAGCATCTTAGAAAGGCATTTTAGCTCTACATAACTTGCCCATGTTCGTGAGTTCATCTTAGAGCGTAAACGTCTTCGGTATTATTAATATCACACAACCCCTGCTTGCATGAAAACTCCTGCTTTTGGTAGAGCGTGCACGCATTAAAATTTATTATTTACGGACATGCAAGTTTTACTAGTCGTTTCGGAAACATTTCTTAAGCTGCGGTTAATAATAAAAAAGAAGCAAACTGTTGAATTTACCCAAGTCATTGATTTTTATGTACCTATTTTTTGCATTTATTTTTGTTAGTCTATAATATAGACTATATTGTATCCGAGGCGGTAGGCTAGAAGTTAGCGCGTTAGACTTCTAAGATGAAGGTCTGGGGTTCAATTCCCAGTACCAGAAAATCAGAATTTTTACGACCGTTCGCCTTCGCAAGACCATGGCAAACCAGCGAGGCATTCTGCCTAGTAAATCTTCTCTGGAGTAGAAGTGTTTACATTTCCCGTGGTTTGCAGCCCACGTTAAGCTGTAGGTCTTCTATGTCATAGGAGTGGAGATCGCTACGTTTCGTAACAGACAAAGCACTTAAAGAAGAAGAAGATACTGTATTCATATGTTTGAAGTATTACATTTTGCTTTTAAACATTGGTCAAACCTATTAATTATAGGTGCCAAGAATTGTTATGATACTAAGTAATGTACTGAATATTAAGTATTTTTAAGAAGATGTGATGTTGTTTCGATTGAGCGAGATCTAGGAAGCGCTTTTCCAAGCATCTCTTTGCACTTAGGACATATTTGGCCCAGTGTACAACCTAACTATGAATGTTGCCTATCTGGGGTAGTTCCAAACCCAGTACGACTTTACTTCTTATCCCACAGAAGACGCAGTTTCAGGTTTTTTTCCTCCCGAAAAATTTCACCGACTTCGCCGGATTCGAATCTGCCTCCCTAGGATCTATAGGCAAGTGCACTAATCATTAGTAACATGTGATAGTAATCGATCTATACATCTAAATATAAGAGTATTCATGCACTTACCCAGAGATATTTGAGGGTGCGTTGTTTGTACATAAGTATATAAAGGTTTTTAGTCCAACACTTCATTCGAGGAATTATTTTATTTAATTTCATAAATAGGCTCTAATTCTTGTTCATATATATCCGTGCAATTGACTTAATATACAAAACTTTATTGGAATTGAAAAAGGAGTGAGATCACGTAAAAATTTTAATTTTCCATCAATGCCTAAATATGTATGTAATACTAAGGTATTTAATAAAAAACATTTTGAATATCTGAAAATTCTAAACTATAAAGAAAAGACTCCCTGCAATTTTTCTTATTAGTATTTTATAATATTTTGAATAATAATTGATGTGTAATATTCCAAGAGTTTGAAATATGTTGTTTTTGATGATTAGGATTTTTTACAGATTTAATATCTAAGAGAACGAAACACATACATTTTAAAGAATAGGTAACATAGTGTCATGTAACTACAGATGTAAATTCACATTTTTTATCGTAACTAATCAATTTTAATTCCAGTCATCCACCGTTATTGATTACAGATTACATGTTGAAGCGGAGTTTGTTACTGAAATTGTCAATATTTGCTTTTGCCGTGTTATTATTAGTTTTATGAAACGTGGTATGTGCACAGTACTCTTAATCTTTCATTAATTATTATTTATACGTTCGATAATGGAATTTAGGATAATTATAAGCTATTCATCATAACACTTCTTTAATTTTAATAGCAGACTGTGTACACGTCACTTGTCTTACTTATACATAGAATATTTACGCAGCTTTGCTTATACGAGTATAAGAAACAGAAGCATGCATTACATTAGACCATGGTGGGAGAATCGTTTGACATAAAACACTTCTTATGCTGACGTCACACGAATTTTACAAGTAAAGTAATTTTATGTGAGAAAACAGACAAAACAGTAAATACTTTGTCACTATAATTTTTTTTAATTTAAAAATCAAGAAGAGGGTCATAAATTTAAGAATTATTGAAAGTGCGGTAGTAAAGCTTTATGGGGCATAGAAATACCGTAACAAAATACTAAAAAAATTAATTGTTGTGGCGATAGTCCTCTGTAGTGTAAGAGTCAAACGTGTATATGTCGCATCCAGAAGATGTAATTGTACATTTCATGAAAAGGACATCCACTTCATGAAGCGGCTCCACATACTGTAATTTCAAAGTTTTCCGTTACCTGGAAAAAAATCCCATCCATTTCATGAAGTGGAACCCATCCTTTTCCAGGTGGTGAAATTATACGAGACTACAACATTTGGATAAGCAAACTGTCCATTTCATGAAAAGGTGGGATAGAAAGCAATATCTGGTGTAATAATTGTTGCGTCGTCGCAGGTGGATGTCCATTTCGTGATCGTGATTCGAAATGATAGAGAAACAGCCTGCGAACGTCAAAAACGTTTGGCAGAGAAAAATACGCCGTTTAATGTAAATGATTGTGTTTCTTCTTTTTTATTACAACATACAGTGTTGTATATTCCTCAAATATTTGTGTTTGTTCTTTGTTTAAATGTTTAATGTTTATTTTTTTGAAATATATTAGTTTAGTTTTTTTTTCTTTTTCTATATAACAAAAAAAACAAAAACTTCTTCTTTCTTCCCACTTCACTACATAGCTATAGGTACGAAAACAGAAAACACGAAATGGACATCCACTTGCGACGACCCAACAATATTACACCAAATATTGTTTTCTATCCCATCTTTTCATGAAATGGACAATTTGCTTATTCAAATGCTGTAGTCTCGTATAATTTCACCATCTGGAAGAAGATGGATTCCACTTCATGCAATGGATGGGATTTTTGTCCAGGTGGCGGAAAACTTTGAAATTACAGTATGAGGAGTCGCGTCATGAAGTGGATGTCCTTTTCATGAAATGTACAATTACATCTTCTGGATTCGACATATACAGTTTGAATTATTATTCACATTTCAATAATGATTTAAATTTAACTAGTTAGACCCCTATTAGCTGTTGTTGCATTTTGTAAGAAAGTTGTGTGTCCTCTCCACTGCAGGGCCCTTCTTATTAAGGGGATGTTTAGTAACTTGAGATTTTGTTTCTAGCAGGTCTAGAATTTTGGAAACCGCCTAAAGATAGACAGCAAGTTCTATATAACTGGTCTAAGCAACTTTTAAATGATTTCGTTTCACGTCATGCTGTTGTTCAGTCAACAAAAGTAAAAAGTGTTAATAAGTGAATAAATATTTTGTATCTTCGTAGCGTGTATATTCAATTCAATTTACTGTTATTAACTCTTTAAAAATAAATTAAAGTATCGTTGACATGTTCAGATATAGCAAATACACACAGTTACTTCTTCATATAGCGTTTTTTTGTTTTTTTAGGTATATAAAATAAAGAATAATTTCAATTGCATGTTCATTTTTTTAAGATTTTTCTCCTTGGAGAAGTTTTTACGCTACATTTACGTATTATAAGCCGCAGACAAATAAACTAGTTTAACTAGTAAGCTAAATAGTTTGCTGACAATAATTGTTTTTCAAATTACATGAACAATTTGAAACGCCAGCAGTTGGGTATTAAACGTACTTCTGCATATCGGACTCTATTCGAAAATAAATTTTACACATACCAGGTGACAGTGGTTTAACAACTTGTTAATCAAAACGACTATCCCATTAGAATTCAGTTTTACCGATTTATGCGTTAACAGTTTTGTGAATTACACGATATTCAATAATGAAGCAGAAAGCTTTCACAATATTATGCATAAATAAGTACTTAGTGGAGCAAAAAATAGCAATTTTAAAGAGTTTTTCCAGTGAGAATCTCACTTACTTGATATTTGCCGAAAATGTTCTATGAAAATATTACATTTTTTTATGTAAGCCATTCAAACATTAAGTTACCGGCAAATTACCATAAGAAAATTGTCAGTAGAAACGAAAATTTTATTTCATCAATTGAATTCTAATAGTTGGTGTTACTGGTCGATGTTTCTGTTAAGAATTATTAAAGGTAGCGATTGAATTTATACCAAAACGAGAACAGTTTTTTCTCTATTGCTTTATTTTTATTTACTAAATGTACGTCAGCAATCAGAATTACAAGAGAATCTGTGAACTAATTGTATGTCAATGACGATTGTCTTGAAGAGACTATCACTCAACGGTGCTATTTCACTACATTCACCTTATTCAGTAAAGTCCCAGGACCATTTGAATAATTTACCATAACGATTCTGTCAGTCTCACATATAAGATGCGCTAGTGCATTTCGATCGTTTTTTCTATACAGGGTGATTTTAATAGTTATGCAAATATTGTAACTGGTAAAAGAGGACGGTAGAAAAACACGAATCGTCCAATAACGTCTTATATATCGTTAGTTTTCAAAAAAAACCGGTTGAAATTGTTCTAAAAAGAGTTTGATAGCCACACAGGTATTTTTGAAAAAAGTAATTAAAAACCAAAGAAGGCTGTTTTTTTATTAATGTCACATTGACTCTTCGTTTTGAAAAATGCCGTAAAATGGATTTTACCCATGCTGAGAGCACTGATATTGTATTAATTTGTGGAGAGGCCTTTGGGAACGCTGTACTCGCTCAAGATTTGTACCGTGAACGTTTCCCTCGACTGCGACTGCCCAACACGCGAACCCTTTGTGAGTATGGTTCAACACCTCAGAGATTTTGGATCCTTTACAACGGACAAACGCGATATTGGCCGGCAACGTGAGAATCGAATCCTCAATGCCGAAGAGGAGATTTTGTAGGAAGTGGAAACCCAGCCGCAAATAAGTAGACGACGTCTTGCTAATCAGGTAGGAGTATCCCAGTTTGCAGTCTGGCGAACTCTAAAAGAACAAGAATTACATCCATTTCATATTCAAAAAGTCCAGGCTCTGAAACCAGGATATCTACCTCGTCGTGTTCATTTTTGTGAATGGCTTCAACATAATCAAGGTGAAAATCCAAATTTTGTGGCCAATATCTTAGCTTGTATTGCCAACGGTAGTCAGCCTTTTGAGCTTCTCCTTTAGCGACTTCAATTGTAGTTTATTTTATGATTTGGTTTCTCACAATCACAAATAAAATGTTTCGTTCGTTGTTCATCTTTTCGTCTTTTTAATTCAGATGAGCTTATTGATTAATTCATAAAGGGTTTCTTATTGCAGCTGCTTTTTAAACTTTAGCACCTTCTTAGCGTCAGTTTAAAGTCCTCTGATTCAACTGCTCACATCTCATAATTCAAAAGCTGCGTGCTTAATTTGAAATATTTCAGCAGTTCCCAAACAAGAAAACTTCATTGTGTTAAACGTTTTTATAAGGCAATTTTGCCTATATTGTATTGTTTTGATGTGAAAAATCATTGCTTAAAATATTTGCATAACTGTTACAGTCATCCTGTATTACAATTACAAGAAAGATGAAGTGGTATGAAACTTTGTATGCATTATACCCTCTAAGTTAATTTTCAAGGTGATTCGAGTATTTGAATACAGAAGTTCAAGTTATAGTGAGCCTGGAAGGGCCTTGTTACAGTTAAACTACTTTTGTTGATTTACAAAAAAAAAAAACGAAATCCAAAAAATTATACGATTCCATAATGAAACATTTTTAATTTAAAATCTTCAACCTTCCTTGATATCCAGTAGAAGTGGAACTGTTTCGGCGTGTCCTTCGTTATCGAATTATTGATAAGAAAATAAAAATTTTACTTTATATTAAACTTCTTTAAAAACGCATATAGTTGGACCAAACTTTTACTAACGAATGTTAAGCTGTTGACTTAAAGAAAAGCTGCAAGTGTTAGGGTCGTTGCAGGTAGCCGATTACGAACGTATTCAGGAAAATTTGTGAATGGAGAAATAAATATGTTATACAGCCAGAAATGCTTAAAATAATACTTTAGTTTTAAATTACATAATATACACATTTGACCCAGAACAATAACCAAATTAGCATACTTTCGAAAACAAATGATTCATATTGCAAAACAAATTTAACATGATTACCTACATCGTTAGTGGACAACAGCACTCATTATAACGTTAAGATATTGAACAATATTCAGCGAGTAGATGGTCGGTCATCCGGTAATTTTAATTTAGTTTTACGTAGATACGTTTATTATAACATTTTATAATATATATTATAATTATACCCAGTTTCAATAAAAAGTTGCATTGCCGGATTTTACTGACCAACAACCACCAACGCTGTTGTTCAGAAATTACATGCTACTTGTTGACTGTTAATCGCATTTGAGTAGGGATTTATACATTCGCTACTAAAAGTTTGGTCCTTGTTTACCTATTAGCAAAAAAGGTATTGCCCACATGGGTTGTCACAAAATGTGTTCAAACAGGTTGTCTTCTACTTCAAGGCAAACAGATCCATCTCTCAGGGAAATTTTCATTCAGGAAATTTATCATTTGTATTCCATACTATGGTACTGCACCATTATGTTGAAACCAATAATTTAATCTAACTGCTAATGGAACGTCATCGAGCAATGACAGTGCTAAATTTGCATTTGTATATCGAAAATACAAGGTTGAATTAAGTCAGTTAGATAGAATGTGTGGACTAATAACATTAATATTTAATATCCCAGCCCAAGTGTTTATTGACCATCGTTCTTGATAAGATCTTTTGCGTATTAAGTGAGGGTTTTCATCCATCCAGGTTACGAGAATTTATGATAGCCGTCTCAGTAAATGCGGATTCATCACTCCACAGAATCTTTTCAATGAAATGTGGTGGATTATTGTTTACTCTATGCAACCAACAACCATCTACAAAAATTGACTCGAAGCTCCGCAATCCTGTCATCCAAAACATGAACTTTTAGAGGCCTAAATGGATGTGGATTATTTCGATTTAATAATCTGTGGTTCATGTTTTTGGAAATGAGTTGGGGACGATACAATTGGAAGGCTTGTAGTTGGTTCTGGTTCAACAAATTCAAGAATTTGAACTTCTTGATCGCCACTTAGTGTAGATTGACGTCCTAGCTGACTTTTTAAACGGTTTAAAGTATCTTTTTCTGTTAATATTTGTTCAAGACGTTTTATAATTTGTGCATCGTCTTGATTATAATAGTATCGTTCCACAGCAAACACAAAGAGTACAAGGTAATTCAAATGATGATACTTATCAGTATCAATTTGAATGAACGATTCATACATTTTTAACATTGCCGTTGAATTATGTTACACAACTAATTGGAGAGACCCTGTGATAAAACTAATTGTGTATTTACTTTTTTATCAATAACTCCATAACGAAGAACAATCGGAAAAATTTCCACTCTCTTTCCACACTAAATAATCCCCATATGCAAGATGCATTGTACAGATTTACTCAAATAAAAAATTTCCATAAAAATGAGTTGCATGAGCATGATGGTGTTAGCATCTGCCATTTAAATACATATAAATAACTTCAGTTTCATTGAAAAAAAGCAAAGCGTTTGTTCAAAATTGTACATATTATGTTTACAATAATTTAAGTTGGTTGTTGTGCATTCGAATTCGGATTGCATTTTTTATGTACGTGAATGTTCTCTATTTTAAACACTTTTATTTCAGTGGCATTATTTGTATACATTCGACATAGGCAAGTAAGAGAAATTTGTGATAGAAACGTTTTAGGAGAAAGGATAAAAAGGAGAGACAGACTATCAGTATGGTTTGGTTTTTCAGCTGCTCTTGGTGTTACCATTGTTGGTAACTTTCAAGAGACTAATATACTCCTAGTTCACATGATTGGAGCTTTCTTAGCATTCGGACTGGGAACTGTGTGGGAATGTCTACAGGTACATAGTGATTTTAATTTGTTTAATAGTATGTAATTCAGCAATACGTATTTTTCAGACTTGGGTATCCTTTCAGTTGTATCCTGCAGTTGGAACTAAAACGACTAATATTGTAAGATTAACATTGTCTATAATCTGCAGTATTGCATTCACTATAAGCTTTATCTTCGCAGGGTTAGCTTTATTAAATTTCACAGGTAGTATGTTGTTCCAATAGGTAGCAGTAACGCAAGCGTTATTGCTTTACATAATTTAATGTTATTTATAGGTAAGGACATAACAAAATGGGACAAAAACGATGGAGGATATGAATTTCACATTGCTAGTACAACAACGGAGTGGATCGTCGTAATTTTTACAATGGGATATATTTTAAGTTATTCTTCCGAGTTACGAAACGTAACATTTCATGAACCTTCTATAATAATAGGTGATAAAGAAACAGATAATTCTGACAACGTTGCTACCTCTGATTCAGTACATTCTTCGAGGGCGGTTACACCTGGAAGATATTAACTATAAGTTCAATGTGGGTTTCCTAAAAATATAACTAGGATATCAAAAATATACATATTAAACTTAAATGAATTTGATTATTTTATATATACACAATTGGTGTTTTATACAACTAAGTAGTTTTTGTGATGCCGATGAAGGCAATTAATATTATAATTAAACATTAAAAAAATAAATGTATTTTCTAATAGTGTCTTAATATTTATGTTATACACTTCTGGATTTTTATGGCGTTAACATTACTCTTGTTGTCGTCAATTTTCACGAAACTTGATGATATGGTTTGTATAGGTACTTAATATTTACATATCTCCTTTGCATTGGTAATATCAACATAAGAATTGAATATAATAAAGTTTAAACGTTATTAAACTGTGCATACATAGGGCGACAAATAATGTATTGTTTAATTGTTTACTACTAAGGAACTTACTGATACTTGCAAATAATTTGTAGTTTTAGTAACACTAAAGCTTTACTGAAATTAATAAATAATTTCATTACATTAGGAACGATCGTCATCTGATCATTGTTATATTTTGCTCAAATTTAGGCAGAATTCTAAATCTTTATTCTATGTAAAAGCTTTTGTGTTAAGTTTAACTGTGTATTCCTTTTATCTGTCAGCTATTTTAACTTTTTCGTTGTCGCAAACCCTGTCTTAATACATAGTAAGAGATCAAACCATTGCTACGACCTGGGCATACGACAGCAAAATACTAATGCAGTTGAAGAACAGGTATTTACCAAAGCTTATTAAACTTATTGGAGCAAACAGATATAGTTAAAAAATGTGCTGTAATGTTGGTCGCATATGCACATTTTTTTTCTTCCTACCCCATAACTGTTCAATATGTCGACTATTTAATGTGTTCCGTAGAAGGAAATATTTATATTACGTACTTTATAAATACTAGCTAATCTATTTTGTAGAATAGATTCGATTTATATTATCTAGTATTTTCATGGTTTGTTAAAATAAGTATAGTGTTTTGCCAATGGTATATTTACTATTTAATTTAGTTAGGTAGCTGAATTTATAATTCCATTATTTTACATTAGATTTGACTCAATTAGAGCATTAGCATACAATCTCGTTGGAAATGTTTGTATTTTATTTTTTATTCTATTGAATTTTTAATATGACGAAACCTAACCATTGAAATTTACTTCTAGATTATCGATAACTTCTTTGATTGTGATTTCATCTTCAGTTGTTAAATATTCTGTTTTGTTGAAGTTTCTTCCAAGTCCAGCCTTGGTATAGTCTTCTTTACGTTGGTACATAAAACTTAGGTCGCTATCATCCTGTGCGATGACCACCTGGTCATCTACAAAACCAATTAGTGTGCAAAAGTGTTTATTCGTTCAAATTAATAATTCACTAATTTCATTCAACTAGTAGAAAAACGCGACGTTGATATTTATTCCAAATGAATAGGCGTTGCTATAATGGTAGGAGCTGTAGTATCTCTTAATTCCACAATTTTAAGTCAATTGTTTTCTTGCATTATTTTGCTAGGCGTCTACTACAACAAAAATGATATTTTGTCCCGTGTTTAACTTCAACGGCACTTTTCAGTTTGCTTCTCTATATAGTGAACCTCAAAAAATAAGAGGGTCTGATCTCGTTCTGCTGGTTCCAGTACGGTTAAGTCTGTTTAGGATCCCTACATTTCTAGAAATTAATATGGTATCATTTTGAAATCATACTTTATCAACAGACAAAAAAAGTAAAGTAAACAAGTATCTGAAAATGGTTCACTACAGAGTTACACTAGCTTTTGATTGCTTAAACAGCTTGCTGAAACATGGGAATTGCAAGTGCTGCAAATATAAAGAGTTCGTAATGTTCTTGCCAACTGTTTTTAATTTTACTGTTTTAATATCCTAAAATTACTTCAAGAGTCTAACCCGCATAAGAAATACCCATATTTTCATATCAACTAGATTTTTGACGAAAATGGTATTAGCTCGCAAAATTGTTGGATTAATTTTTGTAGTATTTTGGTATAGACAAGTATGTTCTTAAGAGTAATCTAAATAATGCAAGGGTGTAAAATATATTCAGGAAAATATTGGCGAATCGCTTCTCGAAAACATGTTTCTAGTGTGTGTAAATAAAATGAACCATTAACATCAAAATATGGGAGTAGTGCCGAAATATAATTTTTTTTAATTGAATTTGTTGGAAAGTTGGCATCTCCTAAAACTACGGAGTAATATGTAATTAGTGTGGTGGGGTTGCTATATGTCATGAATTGGTTACCATCCACTGATAGATCACCAAGATTCACTTAACGAGGTCTTCCGGCCACTACGATTTTAGTCTTCTATTCACGGAATGGTTGTATTAGGGATCGGCGATAAATCAATTGGTGTTACTTAAGGTGCGATCTTGGTTTTTCGTAGCAGATTTCTTGGTAACATCGGTGATGAAGGGAATTCTGAGGTCATTATATAGAATTTGATTGCTGTGAAACATGGGGCGTTGGCCAGAGTACGTAGCGTCTTCGATTGGAAGGATTGTAGGATTTTGGTGTTTGTGGGTTTATGTTCAATTAACCAGTACATGTTTTTGTCTTCGGGTTTAGTTGTTGTCGTTTGCCTTTTATGTGGGCCTTCCAAGCCCAGATGGAATCTGAATTATTTCACCTCAGTTTTTATTGGGATAGGTTGATTGTAATTAGTAACTTATGGACCGATAGCGCGTTTAGTAGTGAATGTAATTTGAGTGGATTTACCGCTGTTTACTTTGATTCTCCAACCATCCATTTGTAGGAGGTTTAGATGTAGTTGTAGTTTTTCAGAAGCACTATCGGGGATGATATCTGATGACATTATTGCAGTGTCGTCTGCGAAGGTAACGATTAAGGTAGTATTTGTAGTTGGAATGTCTTCGGTATAAAGGAGATAAGGAAAGGACCGAGGACACTTCCTTGCGGATTACCACAGTTAATAGGATGTCGTTTGATAGTGTGTTCTCAAATTGGAGTTGGAAGTGTCGTTCGGTTAGGTAGGATTTTAAAAAAAGGTAAATTTGGCTAGGTAATTTTTATTTTGTATAGAAGCCCGCAGTGCCATAGCTCGGCGAAGGCTTGCTGGACATCTAAGAATACAGAAGTACTCATATTTTTTCCTTCAAGATTTTCCTTGATAAGGTTAACTATACTATGGCATTGTTGGATGGTTGAATGTTCTTCTTGGAAGTCAAAGTGGTGCAGAGGAATTAGCTCGTCTAGTGATGTTAGGCTTTTTAAACTTCTTCGTGAAGAATCTAGAATTTCTTGCTACTTGCCAGAAGTATAATAAGCCTTTTAATGGCCACACACTGCATCAGTTCGTATTTGCGAATTCAAGTTGTAAAGCCCACCATAAATATAGTCATAAAAATGACATCTATCAAATATTTTCCACCAATTTAAAGAAGTAACTCGTATATTTCAACAGGGCCGCCTTCTATTTCAAAGTAAAGTCTTGAAGATCATTAATCTTACCTTTGTACACCTCAGATTTAATGAACCCCCAAGCGAAAAAATTCAGAGGAGTTAAGTAGGTAAAATGCGATAGTGCCCCATCCTGCTGAAACAGAATAGTGACAAAAATGCCATCATCGACTAATCGAGGCTCTAAAAATTGTTGTAACATATCTAGGTAGTTGTTGCCTCGAACTGTAGCTTTTGCAAATATAGAAGGTCCCTAGATTTTATACACACATTAACTGCTTTACATACGCCCTGGGCCCTGCCTCTTTACGCTGGGATATTAATAATAAAAAATCAAGTGCAACATACACATTTTTATTTCTATTTCTATCACGGAAAGCCGAAATTGTGGGAGAGCCGATAGGCTAAGGCTTTTTAGTCTAAGGGTTAATGCGGCCTGGAGGATATGTAACGTACAGGAATAATACGATATTAAATCCATGCAGCACGTGCCGCCAGCGGCATGTGCGGACTGGTAGCAACGCGTTTGTGTATTGCACCATATTTTACCATATATGTCTGCATTGCAGAGGGTGAGGAAGAAAGAAGCGAATGCCATATAAAGAATGTTACAAGAACCTCCGCAAACCAATGAGTAACCGAGAAGCCGACAGGAAAGTGCCTCATATTATAAGATATTGCATATTGATCGTTCAGGCAAACCTGGATAACGCCTTTCTTGTTTTAATGATAGTAATAATAAGTTTGCTTACTCATAATTTTTGTTCTTATTTTTTATCAAAAATGAAACTGTAGAAATTTATGGGAGTTAAATGTTAATTAAATATATTTTTTCGACTATTGAGATATGTACGACTTAGGCAATAAATTGATTACAGTATTAGTTTACAGATTTATCACTTTGAAAGCCATAATTTTATTCAAAAATCAACTAGACGGTGGATAATTGAACATTTCCGTACATATCCCCGGGTATATGTAACGCAGACAAAAAATCACCTCATACGGTTCTCTGGAGGTATGGAGCGCAGCCAACGACAAGGTATGCTTCTCGATACCGCAGTTAACGTGTTAATTGAGAAGTCTAACCACACAGTGACTTTAGATTATCTCTCTGCGATTAAATTGTAGATTTTATCAGTTCGTTGGTTCATTTTCTGGAATTGTGTTTGTTTACACGACCACAAATGTGAAACGTTGCTTTGTCACTACATGAAATGTGATTCATTAAATTTTCCTGGTTTGCAGCTTTGTCAAGATCGTAGAAACACATTGCTTGGCATAGTCTTAGGGTTCAAGTTTATGAAGTTTCTGCATATGTACCCACTTTTAACTTAAAACGTAAAATTTTACAAATCGTGGGTTGTGGAACACCAAGCTCTCAATTGCTTCGCCGAGTTGATGCAGAAGGACTTTGTTTAATGGCTTCCTGAACATTTTGCACTGTGTCTGCAGATAAGTATGGATGGCTTTCCTGAACATTTTTTGTCTTGAATGCTTTCTGTGCTTCGCAATTTTCAAACAAACAAATATGTATATACATATTGGCTCTTGTGGAACTAGGTTTCCGAAATTTCCTCGTAAATTCTTTTCTAACTTGTTCGTAAGTTAAGCCTCTCAATCGAGCACGGCTATTTTGTCTTCAAATGCCTGCTACGTAAAAAAATATAGTTGCGCCTTCATTAAAATGGATTAACACTTTATAATCACGCTGTACAATAACCTCGCTTCTTGTTTGTTGACAAACAGCTGCTGTTATTTTTAGTAAAACTTCTTTTACAATGTTACCACACCTTGAAAATATCTGTATGGGGCATGACGTCATGGGTTTTCACAAAAAAACATGCTTATAAAAGCTGGAGTCACTTTTTTAATACTATTTATACAAATCTGTGTTCTGTTAACGGCATCTGGAAAATGAATACGGATCCACAGTTTATTGATTATAACAAGCTGGCTTACGATCTTTCCGAAAAACAAAAACATAAATTAAGTAGCTTCATCAATGTGTATATCTTCCTCATTTAACCGACGTTGTATTTCTTACCGTCAGTGCTCCTCGTGGGTAAAAGTGCGCTCATACATTTTCTCGACATGAAACAAGTACACCTTTTTTTATGTAAGAATAACTTCCGTATTATAAACTTTGACCATAAGAACAAAAATATTAATAATAGAAAAATTATGAGAAAAAACATTCGAAAAAACTGCCGACAGCTCTCTCTACAATATGCAGTGAAGCTTATACGTTCAGAATGTTTGGCTTTTCTTGAAGTGGATATATACCAATTTTCAGCTTGATCCGACATTTTGTCTTTGAAGTATACCCAAAGTTAAAACTATTTTTTTTCCTCACCTAACTTCTTAAGGAAGCACTTTTGTACTAAGGTACCATCCAAGCTCCACCAGAAACCCTAAATTAGATCCCTCGGAAATCGATATTTCTATTCATTTTCAACGAATCCCACTCTTTAACCATGCCCGATACCTGGGTATCACTTTTCAACACACATGTGCCCTGAACCTCGATAACTGAGAAACCCTGAAGAAAATGCGCAACTGTTTCAAACTCCTCTGCATCATCCAAGGCCGTTTCCAAAGTTGCGACTCCCGAACTCTTCTACACGTTTACAACACTTTCATACGCCCCATTATCAACTACTGAGCTCCTCTATATGCCAATTGCCAGTATCAAACCCCATCTTCTCCATCAAATCGCAGCATGGGAAAGGCAAATTCTCCGTCGCTTTTTCCGCATACACCGCGAACATCCCAGTAACCAAGTCCACATCGACACCCAAATCACTTCAATCAGCTATCCGTCTTCTGGAATTGCAACAGATATTTATATATAGATATATATACAGTGTATATATATATATATATACACATCTACAACTCTCCTCCAAGGCAGTCCTATCGCCATAGAAACCCTTTAAACTTCTCACAAACCCCTAAATCGCAATTTTGTCCTAGTCTACTGCATCCCCAGAAATCCCTGGAGGAAACTCACACCGTCCAACTGCCCGCCTTTCATCTCTGTCCCCCGATCTCTCCGCATTGCCTTGGTGGAGGAAACTCCACTAACAATGAGGTGAGCGCACACTCAATTAATTCTAGCTTCTAATTTCAGATAACCATCAACACCAGAACCAGAAGCAACTAAAACGAAACCCACCACACCAGGAACCAAGAATCAGCACTCGCCAGGCAACCATCCAACAGCAATCCATCAGGGAGCTATCGATCTAGAAGAAGAAAAGAAGACTGAAGTGCCAAAAGCCTACAACGGTCCGCCTATCATTTATACAGGGTGTCTCTAAATTGCCTTAAAAGCTAGACCACAAAATTGAAAACAGGAACTTCTTATCGCGCTTAGTTTCCTGATAAGAGTAGTTAAAGAATCTGAAACTTTGCAGTTCGAATTACTACGTGGCTTGGATGTCTTGTATTAAGAAAACGCTGAGCGTAAACCCTAGCAGCGTTATTGCAGTTTCCCTCACATTCCGCAAGAATCCAAATCATATCCACGTACTCGTTTATACCATACGCCATAATGATGGTCAAGACATAAGTGAACTCAATAACACGAATTAAAGGCGAATTTAATGCAGAATTCGTAATGTCAATTCAAAACCGATTTACTTGACACACGTGTCAAAACGCAAACAACATGCACCTACATTGTTATCAAATTGACTTTTACCAAAAGTATGATTTTTAACAGTACTTCCAAACGAAGAACTAAATTGCTAATTGAATGTTAATAGGCGGTTTTGAATTAATTTACGTTTCCTCGTTAAGCAAATACATGTTTTACGTAACTTCTTATAACCATTTGGCTAAAATTCTGCAATAAAGGTATGAACTCCATCGTACAAGAAAACTAAGCTGCGAAGCTAATTTTTTCTTGCAGTTTTATCTTACGAATTCTTGAAGGAAATAGTTTACCTGAAGCTTTTAAAGCAATTTAGGGACATACTGTATAACTAGCTTTAATAAAATGAAATGTAATAGCTTGGCTCAATGAGTAAACGTATTTGAATCTCTGAATGTCTACTATGGTATGTTTGGGTTAGTCGATCCCTTTTGATCTCAGGAAGCTGTAGTTAAGCTATGTTCCTTTACTTTTCGGACACCCTGTATAATTCTATATGTCTAAGTGCCAAGCGACCGTCCAAAAATTTGTGATACATAAAATCGATGTAATGAACGACAGACTTTTCTTCTTCTTCCTCTATATAAAGGTCAATCGCTTCTATAATATTTAATTTGTCAAAACTGCTTAAATGCTTCGGAAATGAACGTGCAGTCATTTAGAAATGTTGCTTTAGCTACATATTCGGGAAGCTGTTACGATTTTTAAAAATTGTAGATAAAATGTTTTGGGGGTATATCAAAACGCGCTACTACGCCCTTCTTTTTCCCGCCTTTATCGATTTTGTTTAGGAAATTCAACTTTCCACATACACTTAAAGAATGTCTGCTTCTTTTTGCCATTTTACACTCTTATTGATACGAGTACACTATGTAAAACTGCAAATACTACTTCAAACTAAATTTATGATATTGTATGTACGAGGGTGATTCAAATTTGACCTGCAGTTTGTTTCTTTCTTTTCTGGTCGATACAAACCGCCGCGAGTTCAAAAAGTAATTACATAACGGTTGGCCATGGAATAATAAAATAATGTCTAATGCAAGCTTTATATACCAATTGCCGTTTAGGCACAGCCTTTCTAGCGCCATCTAGCGCACGCGCCAGTACCTAACCGGCAGTGTTATATTAGGTTAAGTTGCATGGTAAATGTAAATAAATCAGTTTTTGAAGAAATGAGTTCTATTATTTAGTTCAATTTAGACGATAACAGTAACAACTAAATTACTACACTATTAAACAAATTATAACAAGTAGGTAATCATTAAAATTGGAAATTATAATTTTTTTATTTCACAGGTACAGAAAAATAAACATAAAAAACTAAATAAGTTGTTCAAAATGACTACCGTTTTCCTGCAAACACAAATTTACTGGATATTCTTAATAGGGGTCTTGTATACATTATTTTTCAGATAAGGGAATATAAAGCAATTTAAAATAGTCAAGCCTGGTGATCTAGGTGGAAATTCTGGATTTAAACGTAAACTAATTATTCGATCGTCAAAAAATTCACGAAGGTAATTGAGGGTCTCTTGAGCGGTGTGGGCCGTCGCGCCATCCTGTTAGAAGTAGTTTTCCTGGAGCTCATCCTCATGAAGCTGATTAACAAATCCACGTACAATATTCTGAGCACTAACAGTTTCGTGGAAAAAAATGGGTCCGATAATACGTCATCGAGACACAGCAATCCAAACACCAACTTGTAACGGGTAAAGGGGAGATTCGCGAAAAGTATGCGGATTTGCAGCACTCCATAACCTCATATTTTGTGAGTTTATATACCCCGAAAGGGTGAACCAGGCCTCGTCAGGAAAAAAACGTTAAATTTAGCAATTCGTCGTTGTTATTAAATTTTGTTGGAACCACTGACAATACAAAATTTTCCTACTGTGATCTGCTGACAGCAACTCATGTAAAGCAAGAATTTTGCATGGTAACAGCATTAAATCTTTATTTTTTAAACTATATTTTGAGTACGGACTCTTGGCCTTCCAGTTCGATCTCTATGCGTAATGCTCCCTGTATCTCGGAATACATCAACACATCTTCTAAGTGCGCTGTAAAAATCTCCTTCAAGGACAGCAATATCGGGAAATTGTTGCCGAAATTCCTCTAAACATGGCACCGCACTGTAAATCCATTCGCCGTTCTCTCGAATACCATTTCGATAATATGATTCAATCATAAATGTTTTGTGTTCTATTGTAAAAACCATTATAATTGTAACTCAATTGAATTTTCAATATAAACTTATGACAACAGCAGTGATGACAGTTAATGAACTTTAAAGCTTGCTGTTGACATTACTATTATTTTCCATGGCCAACCCTTATGTAAATTACTTTTTGACCTCACGGTATAAATTAATATTATACAGGGTGTTCCAAAACTCCTAGGACTTACAGCTACCACGTATTCTAGAGGTCAAAAGAAGTCGATTGGACCCAACTTTGTCATATACGAAATTGTACCGTTTTTTTTTGTTTTTTGCCCGTGAAGTTGGAACTTCTCATGAAAATACTAACGCCCTACTTCACCCGCATGATACATCTAGATTACAGTACAAAAGGTTCAAAGCTTTACTTAAACAAATCACACTGGATGCTGTTCAGAAACGTTGTGAAACCAATTTTTAATGAAATTTGTACCTTGCGGCACTTCAAGGCGCCAGTCCATTCGACGAATCCAAAACTCCATTCACCATCCTCCAGCGCATGCTTCGCCTATTCCCTCTCTCCTCCTGCCTCATCTGCCCCGCTCCCACCGTTCTCTTTTCGGGACCTAGTGCGCCGATAAATATGTAATCCAACTCTCTCTCTCGAATTAATCATTGCGGAATTCCTGAAATGGTGCGCGCATTTCGGGCAATGGCCACCAATTGTAAGACTAACCTGATTATATATGCCTTTTCTTATGGTTTCTCCGTTGTTTATAAGTTATTCATATATTAACCATGTTTTTCCTAATTGATTTCCACTATGATTGATTGAATTAAATTTTTGGTGTACGCTTGCAGTGATCACATGGAATTAGTGCATGGATGTATAGATTTATATTAGCGAAGTGCTTGATAATAACAATTCGGCGTGCTGAATCTAAATTTCAATAGGGAAAGTTTTCAACAATGCAAACAAATACAAATTCCTTAAATTCGGGAGACACATTATAAACCACGTGGGCCCCATGCAGTTGTGGGTTGTATTCGTTATTTTATCAACAACAAGTACTGGCAATAGAACAACTATCTATAGAAAAGAAGACTATGATATCACATAAATGGTACAATTTTTTTAAAACTTTTTTTATGCTGAATGTTTATCTAAAAAATTGTAATAATCTAAATATAAATTTGAAGAATATCTTGCCGATATTTTTCCGAAGCGTTCAACAATACAATAGAAAAACTTTAAATTGAAATTCTGGAGTTTAATACACGCTTTTGAAAACAATCAAATTAATGGTAACCAATTTATATCTAGGTTCAACGAATGCTACAATAAATCTATAGCAGGGTATTATAGAAAACCAAAATACTTTCTAGACCAAGGCTTCTCTACTTTCATCAACTACCAATAAGTAGATAATCATCCTCTTATTCAAGAAGCACTAGGATGATAAACAGTAGTTAGTGATGGGCATAATCGCATGATTTCAATAATCGAATGATTAGTAATCGAACGATTTTAATAATTGGGATATTCATTCGAATTAATCATTCGAATCCAAAATGCGCGCGCATTTCCGGAATGCTGGAAATGTCTCGCTTCCTGCCTTTCCAATGATGGCTTCCTGGCACTCCCGCTCCTGTCTCGAATTTTTTATTCGGTTTTAGACTGGATTCTGTTCTGTATTTATTTAAATTTCGTTACATTGTAAGATTAACCTGATTGTAACTGCCGTTTTACGGTTATAGTTTATATCTCCATAAGTGTAATCATGAAGACCAATTTAGCAACTAAATTTTAAACGTAAAGGTAATATGAACAGCCGAACAGATTACAAATGATCGTCACTGATTAAGATAAAAAAATTTGGTTTATTTGATATTTTTAAACGGTGACATAAATTGCTGAAATTATTTTGTTTCTTTATCTACTTTATGACCATAATATATTTAATTGAATAATAATAATCTAAAAAATTCTACAATTAATATTTTTCAATATAACTATGGAAGAAAGAAATAAATAATCGTAACTTAAGCCTGCCCGGTTCAAAATTATAAAAACTTATTTTGCTAACTCAGCCGTACATGCGACCACATCAAACAAAACAAGTCAAATATGTTACTTTTTAGTTTATCTTCTCGAATTACAAATTCATTCGAATACTACCCAAACTGACGCAAGCGATATTTCGATTACCAACCGAACAACGAAGCGAAAGTTTCCATCATTCTAATGAATTGTTAGCATCTCGGTGATGCATGCATAAACCCAATATTTCGAATTGTTTCATTCGATATGCGCGCGTCGTTACGAACGTATTCGAGAAGTTTTTACCATTCGAATAAATTACTCGCATCTCGGAGATGCATTCATCATCGAACATTTCGAATTATTTCATTCGAAATGCGCGCGTCGCTAAACTA
Organism: Limonius californicus; assembly: GCA_014611495.1. Classification (NCBI taxonomy): domain Eukaryota; kingdom Metazoa; phylum Arthropoda; class Insecta; order Coleoptera; family Elateridae; genus Limonius; species Limonius californicus. The sequence goes on along the minus strand of JABXWE010103124.1, from coordinate 12,127 downwards.
ACGTAATCGAGAAGTTTTTATCATTCGAATGAATTACTCGCATATCGAGATATATGTATAATCGAATATTTCGAATGATTTCATTCTAGATACGCTCACCACTAGTCGTTGTATTAGATATAGGAAGTTCGAATCTTTTGAATGAATACAGTTATTTAGTTCAGTCCAAAGTGATTTGATCGCGAACGAATCAATCTGTAATGCACTGAGCCGCAGACTCGACTATTCGAACGAATCATTTTTATAACGTAATAATGTTTTTATTCTTCCTGTATCTATATGGCTATGATTCTAATTGATTATTTATTCTGTAATTCTATATCTCGATTTAAAGGTGTCCTTTTCAGCTAATTTCTCGCGATCGGGGCCAATATACGAGTATTATATTTAACTATATATCAGGTTTTTTTATAATGAATCCAGAAACAGAAGTTTCATTTCGTATAATTTTACAAACATTTCGCTGTTTTATAAATAAATAATAATGCAATATCAAATCTTACTCCAAGTTGACGCTCTTGGTCTTCGCGCTGTTACTCACGGTAAAAACCTGATAAGTACCGAATCAAATTCAGATAGCACGTGGTGACGGATTCAAGATTCGTCTTATTAAATTCATTTATTTACCAAATCCTGCTCTGTTTCAATAATTCTGTTGTTAGGTCATCGAGTTTTTCCGATTTAGATTATGTGTTACTCATATTAAGTCAGAAAGGAATTAATTCTTCTATAAACAAAGATTCGGTTCAGCGGACTGATTCGTTCTTTCTGAACCAATCGTTCGCGAACGACACATCTCTAGTTTGTATATTCTACCTCAAATGGTTAATACGAGGAGCGTTCAATTTAAATATGAATTTATGTATTTATAAAAAAGGATATTACAATATTACAACAATGAAACTTTTCGATATAGTTCCCCTGCCTAGTGCGTTGCCAATCTGGAAGCTTTCTGATACCGCATTTGAAGAAGCTTTTGGGTTACATGCGTATCCACTCTTGAACGGCTTCGATAACTTCGTTATTTGACTGCAATTTTTTCGTTGCTAAAAGTTATTTTAGTAGATCAAACAACTTAGAATCAGAGGGTGAAATATCAGGATTGTATGCTGTACGCGTAAGAATACCCCACTGACGTTTGTTTATGGTTTCAACTGTTCTTGCAGCCATATGAAGGCGAACACTGCCTTGGAGAAGCAAACAGAAATTCGTTTCTTCCGTTTGTTCCTGATGGCCTGCTTAATTTTCTTGCGCAAAAATGTCGAATGTCTGCATTAATAATACGACGTTCTGTAGGGAAATCAACAAAGAGCGTTATGAAAATTTGCGATGTGCGTGGCACCATTGCATGCTTGTAAGTTTTGATTCAGGAGGAGTAAAATAATATACCCGGGTTCCATCAGTTGGCACAATTGAGTCTCCTTCTCTCTCATATCACTACAGTAAAGAAGAAACGATTTGCAAACGATTCAACTTGTGGTCTTCGGTCAACAAGCGCGGAACCCACCTGGCACCCACCGTACGATACTTTAGTTAGATTTTTATGATGTCTTCTACATTTCCAACACTAATTTGTAAAATTTGAGAAACTTGACGAACTGTTACCCGTTTGTCTTGTTGAATAACTTTTGAATTATTTTCACGATTAACCAAAGTAGCAGCTTGTCGTAAATGAGGCTTATTTTATATACGAGCTCACCCGTCTCTAAAAGATTTCAACAATTCAAGCAGCCGCATTTGTATTACATTGTGTTTTAATTGAGCGAGATCTAGGACGCGGTTTTCCAAGCATCTCTATGCACTGGAATCGTTAAGGGCTTATTATCCACCCCAACTATGAGTTTTGCCTATCTGGGGTAGTTCCATTAGTTATTTTTATCGTGTTACACATCGTAGTATTACGGGACCTACTGCTTCACTTCTTATCCGAACCAGACAAGTACTATCGATGTTAATACCATAGATTATGTACAAAGACCAGCCGCCAGCTGTCAATATAATTTTTGCTTTCTTTGAGTTTTTGAGCTCAGCACATTTCGTGCTACTCACAGGTCTAACATGCCCCACCCTTGAAAAACCCCATGCCCCAGACACCACAAACACCCTGGGAAAGTGCAGTGCTCAGGATTCGAACCGGAGCGACTTTGGTAGAATAACTCCGAAGCCAAGCGCTGAGGCCATTACTCTACCGCGGTCCCCTCCTTTGAGTTTGTAGATGTAGTTTGACATCAGTTGTCACAATTGAGCCTCCTTCTCTCTCATATCGCTGCAGTAAAGAAGAAACGCTTAGCAAACGATTCAACTTGTGTTCTTCGGTCAACAAGCGCGGAGCCCACCTGGCACTCACCTTACGATACGTTAGTTAGATTTTTATGATGTCTTCCACATTTCCAACACTAATTTGTAAAATTTGAGAAACTTGACGAACTGTTACGCGTTTGTCTTGTTGAATAACTTCTGATTTATTTTCACGATTAACCAAAGTAACAGCTCGTCATATACGAGGCTTATTTTGTATACGAACTCTTTATAATCTACAAAGAGCAGCCACCAGCTGACAACATAATTTTTGCTTTCTTTGATTTCTTAGATGTGGTTTGACATCAGTGCTAATTGTGCCTCTTGTATCGCTGCAGTAAAGAAGAAACGATTCAACTTGTGTTCTTCGGTTAACAAGCACAGAATTCACCTGCCGCACCTTACGATAGCATAGCTTGTTTTTTTATGTCTTCAACACTTCCCACACTAATTCTTTAATTTTGAGAAATTTGACAAACTGTTATCCATCTGTCTGTCTTGTTGAATAAGGGCATTAACTGTTTCTTTATTTTTACGATCAACTGAAACTGCAGCTTGTCGTACATGAGTCTCATTTTTTACATGAGCATTCCCATCTCTAAAATATTTCACAAACGCCCGAATTTTAGAAAAACTTTGATCGCCGTATTGCGCTCACAATCTTGCAAGAATTTCAGTAGAATTTGCGCCTTCATTCGTAAGAAATTTGATTATTATACGTTGTTCCACGCTACAATGAACATAACTTTCTGACATCTAACTGTAGCTATCAAAATAATATTACAGCTAAACAATGCCATGGATATGTTAACAAGAATCACGGGCAACAGCTAATTAATTTAATTTTTGGAATTGTCTTCATATGGGATTTTGATGTAAACATTCGTATTCAAATTTGAACATTCATCACATTACTTAAATGATAATCAACACAGCAGTTGGTTCCACAAAAAATAGTAGTCGCAAATCCATTAGCGTTGGTGATTAGCCCAATCGACTAACTATAAATTAATTATAATACCAGGAAATGCAAGGATTTGAAGAAACCAACCGCTTTAAAAAATTTTAAAATTAACGAAAATTGCGTAATACTTATTGGTTAAAGCTCAAAAGCAGGTCAAAAATTCGTGGTTAGTAAACATAGAATATATGGAGGTTTCAGCGGTGAAATTATTACTGTTGAGACTGGGTTGTGTAATGACTAGTGACTACTCGCTTTGCTTACGTCTGGGTGTTGTTTAGACTGAAACGGGAGCAAACTCCATAAAAGTTTATTTTTTCAATGTAACAGGATAAAATTGGAAAATAAACATAATTTGACACGAGATGAAAGTTATATGCACTTTTCTGCAGGGCTATTATTTTCAGAACTAATTTAATAACATAAATGTATTACTGCAACTATAATAGCTAAAATCTAAAAGTTTTCTTAAAGTTTTTTCATTAAGCCCTACTTCTGCACACTTAATTCGAAACTTCTCACTTTAATGCAATGAAAACTGAAACATCTATTCTAATATCGGAGAGTTATCTAGGTGTGAATAAATGTTGACTTTTTGCTTGCACACTCAAATAATGGCGTGTTGAGGCGTTATAAAATTCATTAAACGCAAATCGTGGCAGTCTTCTATTTTTACATAGCTGCCTTTCTGTAACGCCTGCATTTAAATATTCAAAGTTTAAATCCCTTTGATACGTCTCAATTACTAGCAACTCTTAGAAGTCTCTTTTATTTGTTCTCTTTGTAGCCCCAGCATTTGTATTTTACTAGAAGGTTGGTTCTTGATAGCTACCTCGCGGGGTAATATATAAGTTAAATGCTTATTTCTCTTCGCACAAAGAAATACAGTCGTCTTTGAGTCATTTTTTATTATCTTAAATTAATTCAAAGCAAACGCAACTGGTTCGGCTAAATTATATCCACCAACTTCGAAAATGCACGCGTCACATTAAAAATATATACTGGCTAAAGCAAAGCATAATTATTGTAAACTGCTGCGTGTTAAATGCTGTGGTGTGTGGTGTAACCTTGCATGAGCAAACTGCAGTCGTCCTGAGCTTAATTATAAATCGAAATTTGGGTAATGCAGGGTTTCGCACAAAGGGATTTTATTTAAAAACAAACGCACTGTCTGGGTTTGCGGTTTGCAAACCCGAAACATAACCAATTAAATTTAAAACATACGGAACGAAATAAATAACTGGTTTCAATCTATATTATTTGTACATGTCACACCAAGAAAAGTCCATTCGAAGACTAACTAAAATATATATCCACAACTCATTTTCCTAGATTAGATTAAGTTGTTTATTTATAGGCTTGGGATAATTATGCACTAAAAAACTTCAAAATATGCATCAAAAACATCCAAAATATGCACTTAAGTATGCACTAAAAAGTCAACTAACTACAAAAAAAAAACATTAATGTTGTATCAATACATATTTATTTTTCTATTAAAATGCATAAAAATTTTTTAGTTCGAAAATTAATTAACTAAACTAAAAAACAAATCATAATTGCACTTAACAACAACGTGGTGTAATACATTTTCGAATGTAAATCTGCGCCTGTTGTCAGCGAGAATATTTTTGTACTGTAAAATGACTCTCTCGACATCACACGACACTATGGCTACAAATTCATAATTTACAGTGTCAATAATATTTAAACGTTCATTTCTTGCATCAAGGGATGTTTCATTTTGCAACACCCCGCTTATATTCTTCAGTTGTTGATAGTCCGTATTTTTGACAGCGCTTCGTTTAATTTATTAATGAAATCCTTTTTCTTGAGTTTAGTTAAAGCCTTAACCATATCTTGTACTATTTCAATGCTGCCTTGTAAAGTTAATCCCTTCGCTACTAGTTTAGAGATTGCAGTTGAAATGCAGGCCTAATTAGCTCAAATAAAAATCAAATCTTGTCAAATACCTTTTTTTTAAGAATACCCTGTGCTTCTTCAATGCTCTGCGCTTCTTCAGAATCGAATTCATTAACAACTTTCTTCATAATTTCAAAATTTTCATCGTAATACACAGCAGCGTCGATCCAAGTTCCCCATCTTGTAACGATTGGCGCAGGCGGAAGTGGAACATCCCCAGCAACTTCCCGAAACTTCTGCACACGACTTGGTGCTTTGAGAAAAATGATATTTGAATAAAAATTGCGAACTAAGTCGGTTAATCGGTGTAAACCATGTGCTAAACAGGCCACATGTATCATGTTTGGATACAAAATCTGTAGTATCGCATTGTTTTGTACATATATGGTGCAGCATCACTACAAACCACTTGCACTTTTTCATATAAAATTCCAGACGACCACAATAAGCTTAGAGAGTCGTTGAAAAAAGCAGCAATTGTTGAATGATTCATTTCGTCCAAGACTTTTAAAATCAACAGATATGATTTAGTTTTTTCTTCGTTAATCTCTAATACACCAAGCCCAAAATTTACTACGCATCTTTGTTCTGCATCGGTTGTTTCATTCAAAGACACCCAAATACTGTGATCCTTTACTTTTTCTCTTAGTTTGTGTAATGTTGCTGCATATAACTTTTTTTTTAATTGACATTTATTGAAAATTTACAATCTGCTACACTATTAGTATTGATTAAATGTGTTAAAAGTCTTTGACTTGAAAGGGTAACGCCCATTGATACTCCTTATGTATAACTTTCACTTAGTGTTGCTGAGGTAGGTCTTCCGGCCAGGATTTCTTGGGTCTTCTGTTGTGTGGTCCATCCTTGTATAGGTTTTCTATAAGGTCGTTTGGGTGTCCTGCAAGTCGGTTCTGATATTTGGTGGAGACAGTTTCAATTTCTTCCGTGATGTATGGGTTTTGTAGGTCTTGGTGCAGCATACGATTACTAACGTACCATGGTGCGTTGATAATTGCACGAAGTATTTTGTTTTGAAATGTTTGTATTATTTTTAACCTTGTCGGTTTGGCACACCCCCAAAGTTGAACCGAAAGCAGATAATAAAACAATATTTAACGTAAAGCATATATACAACACCATAATAACTGTAGAAGCACCAAGGAAAAGACGTAAAATAATTCAATGCATGCGATGCCAAGAGCATGGCCACTCTAAGGCGTACTGCAATAGACCAAACACCTGTGTAAAACGTGGTGGTCAACATGATACGAAGACATGTCGAAAAACTAAAGAAGCTCCTGCAAAATGTGCTTTATGCGCGGGTGACCACCCGGCTAACTACAAGGGCTGCCTTGTCTACAAAGACCTAGTAACTCAAAGATTCGGCACTAGACGCCTCCAGCTAACACTATACAAGACACCGATTACACACCACGGTCATATCGAACTAACACAAGATTGCTTAACGCAAACATGTCGCAAAATCTAAACACCACCTACGCACAAACTGCACAGAACAATGGAAATAATTTCCCTGTTCAACCCAAGATAGAGATAAGCGAGCAACTAACATCATTTCTAAACAAGTTGAAAAACATGTTTTCCCAGCTAATGAATCAAAATAGCATGATATTAAACCTGCTTCACAACGTCATCAGGAAATGTAATCAGCAATGACCAAAATCCTCAGAACTGCAACGTGGAACACCACTGGGCTGCACAGTCAGAAACAAAAAATAATTACATTCCTTGACCTTAATGAAATCGACATTCTCCTAATATCAAAAACCCATTTCACTGACCGAACTGCCTTCTCCATACCTAATTATACCATCTACAGTTGTATCCACCCTGACGGCACAGCGCATGTAGGATCAGCAATCATCATTAAAAATTCCATATCTCACCATGAATTAGACAAATATCAAACTAATGAAATCCAACCACTAACATACAGGTAAACACCAAAGCGTGGAACCTGACTGTAACATCCGTCTACTGTCCACCTCGCCACACCATACCTGTTTACGAGTACAAGGAATTGTTTCAAACCCTTGGCAATAGATTTATTGCGGGGAGATTGGAATACCAAGCACTCCCAAAGAGGATCCAGACTTATTACCACTAAGGGCTACCTCCTATGGGCCTTAATCGACAATAACTACACCCATGTAACTAACGGAAAACCTAATTACTGTCCAACAGACCCTAGAAAGCTGTCGGATCTACTGGACTTGTTCATAATCAAAGGTATACCAACGCAAAACTGCATATAACTTGGAAAAATAATTTTTTCTTAATGTCGATTCATCTGGAATATTCTGTTTCGTGTACTTTACCAAAAAATTGCAAAGAACTTCATTTTTTAATTTAGCCAACGGAATATCAGTGCAAATAAAAGCCTTACAAATTGCTTTGTTAAATTCTGAACGTTTAGATCCAGGCCTTGATAAAGCAGAAATTAACACTTGCCGTTGTTATTCTCCCTTTTTCGATTTTTATTACTTGCATGTTTTTCAGTTTGGAGATGCTGCATAACTTGGAACTTTTTGGTTTCCGCAACAGGAAGTTCGCAGTATTTACAAAATATCAGACGTCTATCGTTCTGAAATCATTATAATCCCTCACAAACCGGTTTAAAATAGCACTTATACACTTTTTTTCTTCGGCATCTTGAAGATGTTAACACACTATTGGAACTAGTAGACAACTGATTGTTGATAGTATGATGAATTGTTAAACTTTCAACTTTCACAGGTTTTCCGTTAACGCAAAGGGCCACTCAAACCATGGTAAGTATTCCGGTTTATCGAAGCTTAACAACTAAGAAACTACCTACCTCTTCAAAATACAGAATGATGAGTTTATAAGGTTATTTAAAATTTCTGGAATTTCCCAGATTGCTTGATGAAGTGAATCTGTACTTGATGACAAAAAATTGTATAAATATGCAATTTAAACAGACAAATGCTGCATATTATGCATTAATGCTCAAAACAATTAAAATGTGCATTTATTACCAAAACTATCTAAAATATGCATTTGATTATGTAAATATGCAAATGCATAATCATCCTCAGCCTATTTAATTAATAATTATTAAAATTATCCGATTAGTTATACCTACAATGCAGTGCGAATACACATCAACTCCTACCCACAACGCATTGTGTATAATAATTTTGATTACTAACCAAATTCGTTTTCTGGGTGTACAATTTAAGCCCCTTCAAGTTATCCAATCGGCTCAAGAATGTTTTTAAAAATGTCTGTTCGGACGTAGGTTTATACTTACGTAAACACATCGCAACAGATTTTTTTCCACAAACTGGTGTGAAATTTTGTTGTTATACAGACACTCAACACAAATCGGTTAAATTATTGCTGAATTCTCTTGCTATCAAACTAAAGCCGCTAAGAGTTATTAGGTAAATCTAAATTCAATGGCCGTTTTCTCAAAAACCGTTAATTTGAAAAACAGAACACAAGAAATTTTTGACGTACACAACGAAGGAGTGTTGACCGTGCTTCTACTTCCCGTCGCCCGCTATCCGTAGTCGGACGAGTATATAAGGATCACAGGTTTCAGTGAGAAATCACCGAGGACGGTGGCTCAGTGGTAGAGCCGTCTGTCCTGACTCAGGTTTTCCTAGGTCATTTAGGTAAATACTGCAATAGTATCATCCACGAAATTCCATTATCCATATTTCCTGGTCTTTTCCATCCTTGCATTCCAGTTACTAATTGAAAAGGGGTTCCGGTGAGGAACTAGAATGACTGCTATAGCGGCCCTCCCCCTTATGGGCACTAAATCTACGGCGACTTTCCAGTGATAAATAATTTTGCGTTCATTTTGTTTTCTTTTTGTAAATTGTTTACGAAAAATCAACTATTATTTTTCTTTGTTGCCTAGTAATATTAAATCGGAACTGAGTTCCGTTTTCAAATCTTTACCGGAACGCTATTCCATAGAGTTCCGGCTTAGTTTCACCCCTAAAAAGCGTAGTGTTATAAGACATCTTAATTCAAATTTTGCTGAATCTAGTTTCAAAATTACCGTCTTACGAAAAATTTTGACATTAACCCTTTTTCTGAACATTAACTAACCATATTTTGTGTAGCCCCCTATACAACTAGTTTGCTCTCAGTGAAACCATACTTGGGTATAATAATTGTCGTTAGCGGTTACATCCACCATCTGTGGAGGTCTAATAAATGGAAAATGCAAAGTAGGGGATTGTAATAGTATTTGGAAAATAGACAAAAAAGTGTACATTTTCATTTCGTATAATTCTTGTGAATAGTTCATTCTTGCAAATATACCGTTGTAAATGTCTAAGAAAATACTGGTTACAGTATGGGTATAACCGGAAGAACTGACCTGTAATTATTAATATTTAGCATTAACGTTAGATCGTAAAAGTACTTGTCAATATATTTTGTCGCTGTGGTTTGTTATGTCAAGCGCAAATTGCCTACGAGACAATTACATTGACGATTACTACCACACATGTACGGAACGGTTAGCTGGAACATTTGAATTATCTATGGCATACACATTAAATCCCCCGATCTCCTGCAAAAGTCTCAGCTGTTACGTAATCAATATGATACTCTATGAACCATCCAATCTAATTTTTGGGGCTTAGTGACAATATTGAATTGGTTCTGCACATTCAGTCTATAGTTTCACAAAACGTCACCGTGAATGATCCAGTTTTACGCTGCTAGAATAAATTTACACTGTTTTGTGAGTTTGCTAACCCGTCTACGACACAGTTTAAGTCTCAGTAATAACATTAGTAATTGCATAAAATTTTTGTAACTTCAGTGTAATAATTAGAATCATCTGTGGCGGAAATCTAGGTTTCCTCTCAACCGTTTCCAATTTACGTCTACTGTCAACAAGTAAATTATTTTTGGTACAACTACAAGACTGTCATAATAATAGTTAAAAGTTAGATGCGCAAAAATAAATAAGATAAGAATTCTTGCACCAAAAGATTACGCCGCGAGAAACTGTGCGCCGCTGACGGCAGCCAATTGTACCACGTCCCTACATATCAATAAAATGTTTGTTTTAAATGTTTAAATTCTTGTCTATACAGGGTGATTTTAAACAAGTTCCAAATACTTTAATCGCGTATAGCTCGGATTAGTTAACATCTAAATTACCTAGTAATCTTTTTATAAAATTCAGCACAGTTACGGAGATATGGCGCTTCTAAAATTTTTTACAGCAATTTACTAAAATGTTAATAACATTTTTATTATTTGTCCGCTTTTGATAAACTTTATTGTTTTAGGAAGCTTACAGTCCAAGCTTAATTTACAGAAAAACTTTAAAATTGACTGTGAAAAGTGGATGAAATCTGACCCAGAAGTGAAAAATTTGTTTTTCCTCAGCTTCTGAACTAGTATTCTGTTTTTCAAAAGCAAAGGTCCTTCCAATTGTTTCGAAAATGTAATATTTAAAGATATTTAACCGAGTTTCCAATAGAAATGACAATTTAAATACATACATCTAATTTACAAATTTTTACACCAAAATTTTCACTTGTGGGTCAGATTTTATTCACTTTTCACACATAACTGTACATTTTTCTTGAATCTTGGACAAGAAACAAAAAAGTTACTTATAGTTTAGTGATTTGATGTAAAAGAACTTTGGAACGCCATATCTCCGTAACGGAGCCGAATTTTAAAAAATTGCTATGTAATTAATTGCTGAGTATAAATAACCTCAGTTACACGTGGTTAAAGTTATTCGCACATGTTTAGAATCACCCTGTACACTGAGATTTGCTGGATAAGTACATTTTTAGGTCCTGGTCGTAGTTGAGATATTTAAATCAGCATATGGATGCTGCCTCGGCGGAGAAATATGTTCGGTCTACAATAAGTATAAAACGGTTATGTATTCCATGAAAAGTAGTTCAAATGCGTATTTACAATCAGTAGAGGTACAGTAGTAGAACTACAAGTATATCTCTATGACTTTTTTATTTTATGTATTATGTCGAATAAGTAGTTCTTTAGTCATTTAAGTCTGCATGGAGATGCTACCTCGGCAGAGAAATATATTCGATCTACAAGATGTAGAGAAAGGTTATATATTCGATGACAAGTAGTTCAAATGCGTATTTACAATCAGCAGAAGTACAATAGTAGAACTATAACTATATATCTATGACTTTTTCATTCTATATAATATTTCAAAATCACTTTATCTTAGATAGATAGTTCTACAAGGTTCAAGTTCAATCAGATTGCTACTTACTGAGATTTTGTCGAATTAAGTATGTTATTAGGCTCTAGTCATAATTTTGATATTTAAGTCAGCATGCAGATGCTACCTCGGCAGAGAAATATGTTCGATCTACAATAAGTAGAGAAAGGTTATATATTCGATGAAAAGTAGTTCAAACGCGTATTTACAATCAGCAGAGGTACAATAGTAGAACTATAACTATATCTCTATGACTGTCTCATTTTATATAATATTTCAAAATCACTTTATCTTAGGTAGATATTTCTACAAGGTTCAAATTCAATCAGATTGCTACTTACTGAGATTTTGTCGGATAAGTATGTTTTTAGGCTCTGGTCATAGTTTTGATATTTAAGTCAGTATGCAGTTGCGCCTCGGCAGAGAAATATATTCGATCTACAATAAGTAGAGAAAGGTTATATATTCGATGAAAAGTGGTTAAAATGCGTATTCACAATCAGCAGAGGTACAATAGTAGAACTATAACTATATCTCTATGACTTTTTCATTTTAATAATATTTCAAAATCACTTTATCTTAGGTAGATATTTCTACAAGGTTCCAATTCAATCAGATTGCTACTTACTGAGATTTTGTCGGATAAGTATGTTTTTAGGCTCTGGTCATAGTTTTGATATTTAAGTCAGTATGCAGTTGCGCCTCGGCAGAGAAAT
>JABXWE010103123.1:0-18289 GCA_014611495.1 Limonius californicus | reverse complement strand
AAAACTTTGAACAAAATTTTGTACAAAATTCTGTGCCGTGTCATACAGGCCTAACTGTTATATTAAATTTTATGTCTACTTTAAAAGAAATTTAAAGTTTTATTTGAAATGCAAATAGCTATTTAATTCATACAATTTGTAAAGGATTGTAAAAGTATTACTTCCAATTAAAATCGTTACAAAACTTTGCCTGTGTGGCTTTATGTATCCACTCAAATGAAGTAAGGTTAAGGTGGAGGATAATAATTTTGTAGTTTATCAAAAAAGATGGGAACATAATTGTTGCACAACTTTCATTGGTAGATTTAGTAAGTAGCTACATGCCGGGAGTTGAAAAAGAAACGTTTGAAGAACATATAGCAGTGGCAGCTTACCAAGTGAAGTGCCTCTTCACCTATTATTTTCATTCAATTCCGAATATTTGCATTGCACCTATTAGGAGTCGTTTATTTATGGCATACATACTCGTAGATACAATAAGCTTAGTGAAAAACAAAAATTCAAATTTTAAATGCAGTCGACCATAAAAAACCTTACCCACAACACTCGAGCAATTGTAGTGAAGAGTCGGCCTCAAACGTATTTTAACTCTGCACTTATACCTCCGTTGCCATGGTAACGCCTACGTCACCAACTAGAATTGGTTCGCGGTGCAATGCGCAAGTAAAGAGTTGACTCGCAAGTAACCACAGAACTTCATATTGCGGTTTTTTATTTTATTCGTTCGTTTATGAATTGTAGTTAATTGATAACTATTACTATTGTTGATTGTTTTGTACGTTTGTACTCGTATCGTGTGTGCCTCTGTTTTGAAAAATTTGACAATTTCCGCGAAAAAAGACGTAAAAGGTAGTGGAAAATCATATAATCTTAAGTTTAAAATTTCTTAGTTCACCGAATACAAATGGTTATGTAGCAGCCCAATACTACAAAATTTATTTTGTTGGCCTTGCCTGCTCTTTTGTACGAAACAGTCTGGAACAGGGAGGGATTTGCAGATCTGTTAAATATTATAAGGGCATTACATAAACATGCCGACTGAAAGATCATTTAATATGTGCATTGAAGTTAAAGAATTTTGAGAAAAATCAAAACACCATAGGCGATGTTTCAATAAAAAACGCGAGACTTTTTAAAGCACAATTTAATGAAAATGTTCGGTTAAAGAGACTTTTCCTCCAAACAGTTATCGACACAATTTTGTATTTAAGCAAGCAACAAATAGCGTTTCGCGGACACGACGAAAGCAGTGACTCAGCAAATCATGGAAATTTCCAAGAACTTTTAGCGTTATTAATATCAAGAAGTCCGATAGAGATTAAAACTCATTACGGAAAGATTAAAAGTGTTATATTTTTTCTATTTGTGATTATTGGGGTTATTATAATAGCACTTCACCTATTTTTTCACCCGCGAGCCGCCACTGACATATAGTTCTATAAATTTTATTAATATTAAAAAAGACACACGATCTCCCGACATAACTCCTATTAACTTTTGTGGTTACCGTTACCTAAAAGCTTAGCGTAGACAAGTGTAAATATTCCTATCGAGTTGCAACAGCGAATTAATCGAGGCTGCCAAACAATTTGAACAAGGTCGAACATTTTTGAATGGTTGCGGAGTTCCTTCCTGCGGAGATGTGGAGCCTTCGTCGATATGGTAGGAGGGCAATTCGAATATCTGTAAAATTTTAAGATAAAATCCAACTACTTGCGCCTTTTTTTGCATTAAATATTAATAAAACGTGAAACAGAAAATCCCGTATACCACGCAAACTTTTAGTTTGGGGTGCCATGTTGATTAAGATTTTGCAACTCGTTCATGAAATGCTTCCTAAATATTAAAAAAATCCCCTCCCTGTAATTTAGCCACGAGACTTGGAATATAGGCACTAGGATTTTAATTTTTGTCTGGTAGTTTACCAGGTGTGCCTACCTGAGAGTTCACACCATACAATTTAAAACGTGTTCAGTGTGTTCCAGTTGAAAACATCGGTTCTGTTTCTTTGTAATATCAACCCCAACGGAGCTGCTACGATAAAATAGTAATTTAACCCTTATGATCTCCTATGAGAAGGCATATAATACCTCAATAACGGAATCATCATAGTGTTTCCTCTTGCACAGCCCTATTCTTTGCGTCGCCACACAATATTTAGTAATTTCAAGTTGAACGGTTGAAATAAAGATTGGAATAATTCGGGAATTCCTATTCAAAAAATATATGTAACAATGATAATGCATCGATTAATCATGAAGGGAGTATTTCTAAAATAATTTTACCACAATACCTACATGTTCGGGCGCAGGCAGGCTTCAGGGTCGCTTAATCATTCCTCAGGTATATATTTTGCACTGACATGTCCCTATGGTCTTTAAAAGTAATACTAGAGAGCTGTAATATAACGTTATGATGATAATTTGGGCCGTAGTGAGTTTAATAAACTTTGCAATTATAGTGAAAATAAATAAAGTAGAAAAAAGTACAGCAGCCTTTATATAATCATTTACAGTCAGGTTATGTCCATACTGTAGATTTTTGACCCTTTTTTCTACCGTGTCAATAACTGGGTAACTATCTGAAACACATGGAATTTTCCACTATCGTCTCCGGAACTTCAGCATTCCCGTTTGAACGTTAGTCTTTTTTTTTCTTGTTGTAAGTTGTAAGAAAAAAAGGTTTAATTAATAATTTGTCGTGGTTTCTCTGAATGGAAATCGACTCTCCCTTTCAAAAAATGGTGTAACAAACAACTTTAACGATAACGTGTTAGTGATAAAGTACTTAACACAAAAAGTTAAGTAATCAACCAATCAATAGGAAAATTGCAAAACTACTTCCCAAAAATTAAATGGGTTATTTGACCAATAGTGTTAGATTTTCATAGACTTGATAGTTTCTATCTCTATGTGTGAAGGGATTTACATTTCAGTAGTTTCTAAGTGCTCCATTAATGCGTAATTTTTCAATTAAATACTATTGTATAAGGAGATTGTTTGAAAACATGACTAAGCTGCTTTTGAATGAAAAAGAATGAGTAATAAAATCGCGGCTGCCACTGACTTTTTAACATTTCTGTGTTCGTCCTCCAAAAATATTTACCTCAGTACAAACTTACACTTAAAAAACCGCTGATTTAAGATTTTTTCCGGCTATTATGTGTAACTCATATAATAAGTAAATAATGACAGTCACAATGGTCGCTTTATAATGGAGTTAGAATGCACCTTAGTATATTTTTATACGAAATAAAGTTAATTGTCGCTTTTATAAGTCGAATGAAACGTTTGGACATTTTTTTGCTATTTTAAAAGTGAAAAAAACTGTTTTCTAAATTAATCCAAATATATAACCTAGATCAAACTGTGTGAACCACACTGTATTAACTATTATTATACATACTAAAGTTGTTCATATGATGTATAGACTAGCCCTGTGCGTTTGTATCGATAATTCGAATAATATATCAAATAATTCGATATAGGTATCGAATAACGATATTAGAATAAAAGTTATTCGATATATCGAATAAATAATTATTCGAATAAATTTGTTCGATATATCGAATAAATACTTATTCCAATGAATTTGTTCGATATATCGAATAAATAATTATTCAATGAATTTATTCGAATTATCGAATAAATTACTATTCGAATAAATACTTATCCGTTTGAATAAAACTACTGTTCGTATAAAATCCCACAGAATGAAACATAAACAAAACATTTGGCTCATTTAGCTACCCGCTATTTACGTATACGTGCAAGGGAGAAGTGTTCCCTCCGAAAGGGTTTTACTTCGTGGTGGATCTGTTGTGGTCGACTCCAGAGCATCGCTAACTTCCAAACACGCCGAAACATTAATTCTTTTAGCGATGAATAAAGATTTTGTATCTATATTTTTTTTTATAATATCCATATTTATTTGCAATCTATACAGAGTACATTCAGCAAATTTTGTGATATAGTTGACATGTAGGAGAATGCTCAGTAGCATACTCCTGCAAAACCAGGTTTTTAAGCCTTTTTTTGACTTCAGGATAACACTTACAAACTAGAACTTAAAACTAAACTTATTAAATTTACGTTCCAAATCTAGTGGGAAGATCGTTTGGCACTTGTCTTTGTAACCTCCTATTATTAATAGGTTGGTTCATTAGGTTCACTACTGAATAATGTAAAATTGTTAATATTGTTTAAAATTATATAATAATCTAAATAAAAATAGCGATACGAAACTTGCATATTCATTTCAAAGTTTTTTCTCCTTTAGTAATTGTAATTTTACTCCAATAAATTAATTTTAAGCAACATTTTCCTGATGATTCTTCTGAAGAAAGTGTTAGCACTAGGTACTTATTTTTAAGTAATACGGTTTGCATACTTTTCGATATGTATTCAAATGATTTGATACTTGTTCGAGTAATTCGAATAATATATCGAATAACGCGATATATAGAATAACGGTATTAGAATAAAAATTATTCGATTTATCGAATAAGTTATTATTTGAATAAATTTATTCGATATTTATTCGAATAATTCGATATTTATTCGAATAATTCGACATTTATTCGAATAATTCTATATTTATTCGAATAACTCGATATTTGTTCGAATAATTCGATATTTATTCGAATGATTCGATATTTATTCGAATAATTCGATATTTAATTTTATTCGTTATTCGATACCCAGTTTCTGATACCGAACACCCCTAGTACAGACCCCAGTATGGGTATTATAATGGTCAATTTTTTATACCTTATATAATCCGGAAGCTCTGGCCCTCCGCCTTGCAGGCCAAACACCTTCATAGGGGGTGGAGTCTCACCATTATTATATAATGTGTTCAATAATCAATTTAAAACGTGTTATTTTTACACAAACGCCGTTTACTTAGTTGTAGCAAAAACCCTTATTTATACCACGATATAATGTATACACTTATATATATACTTATATAGTATATCGGGTTGAGGTGCTAACAAAATTAACTGCTAACACGTCATGCAACTTCCTCGTCAATGCGCGTAATTAATTTTGGTTGTTCATAACACTATGTTATTCTATTTAATTGAACAATTGTACCAAGTAAATATAATTTTACGCAGATGTAGGTACTGAAAATTGCGCGTCAAAATAAATTTAATAAATCTGGAAAAAAATTGATTTAACATTTTAATGGAAAAAACCCCGGAAGACACGAGCCCGATCCCGTTTCAATTGGCCCATTTACTAAATTCTCAATATTGGTACTTAATCAAGCGAATCCTAAACCATATTTTAATATAAGTATTTTCTTATTTTCGCCGAACATTTTTGAAATTTTATACATAACCGAAGGCCTACTAAGATAATATATTCCTTATTGCCTTATTTCTGTAATTGATCTAGCGGGAGTTACACGCAATCGTTTCATTTCATACGAAAGTGTCTCAATTGGGAACAAATCAGGACTGCTCAAATAGTGTTAGCTGAGAATCATTTTAAAGCTCCTTTTGACGCATGGCAGGAAGCTCCGTCTTGTTGAAAAATAAAATCCTCTACAGAGACCAAAGCTTCTTCCATTATTGGCAGCAAAAACTCTTTTACGATATTTCAATTTTTTTTTCTGTGTTAACAATGCCACCAATACAGTGCAGTTTTCTTACACCTCTTGCAGACATTGAGCTCCACACCATAACAGATGCTGGAAATTTCACATTTCCCTTTTTAACCATCTATATGGTAAGCTTCATTTTTTTCGAATAACTCTGGTCTGGCTGCTCCCGGCACAAACTTCAAATCGGGACTCGTCACTGCAGACTTCCAATTAGTGTGCTCTTTTGGCCCTTTCAATCGGGTTTTCTTTTGGCTTCTAACTTGACAGTGGCTTTGCTTTAGCCTAAACAAATTGTTAAAATTTGGAAAATTAACATTTAGACAGCGGTTGAAAAATATTGCCTTATATGTTCCAAATCCAATTAAAATATGTAAAGAAGAAATTAGGAGGAGAACAAGACTAGAGTACCATAACCTAAATCCCATAATGACCCAAGACCTAATATACGCAGATGATATACTAATAATGGAAGGAAATCCAAGACAACTGCAAGAAAATATTAACATATGGAAAAATAACCTAGAAGACAAAGGTATGAAGATAAACGTAGGAAAAAGCAAAATAGTGCACATCACGAGAGAAGAAAGAGAGGCAAGAGCACTCATTACATTAGAAGAAAAATAACTGGAGTATGTGGAAAAGTACGAATACTTAGAAGTGATAATAAACAAGGATGGAAGAATAGAAGAGGAAATTAAGAACAGAATAAGCAAAGCAAGTAGGATATATTACCAAATAAACAAAACAGTGGTTGTCAAAGAAGAACTAAACACAAAAGCAAAAAAGCACCTGTATAAAACAATATTCCTCCCCACACTACTCTATGGATCAGAATCCTGGGCACTGCTGGATAAACACCGATCCAAAATAACAACAACGGAAATGAGTGCTGGACAAGACAAGAAGGGATAGAATAAGAAGTAGAAGCATAAGAGACGATTTAGATCAACAACCAGCAAACAGTGAAATAGAAATGAAACAATTGAAGTGGTACGGCCATCTCATGTGCATGGATAACACAAGATACCCCAAGAAAATCTATCAAATTAAAGCAGAAGGAAGAAAAACCAGAGGTAGACCCCGAGTCCAATGGGAAGACAACATCAAGGGCGGCAAGGAACAGAAACAAAAACATCGAGGAAGTCAGGAGAATGGCGAGAGACCGCAACATCTATAGGAGATGGATAGAGGACCCAACGCCTTAAGACATAAATGGGAAATAGAGAGAAAAAAAAGAAGAAGAAGATGTTCCAAATTCTAAATTTTGAGCTCCTCTATGACACGTAGATCTGGAAATACGTCTCCCCACAGCATCACTCCAAAGTACGCTCAATTGGCCGTAGTTGGTACGTCTAGGGACCTCGGTCGAGCAATGTGGATACGCACTGCCGCTCGCGGTCACCGCGAAATGTGGCCGATCGGGTGGGGTGTTCGAATCATGTTGCATGAATGGTTAGTATGTAAGGAACGCCCGCACCCCCCTGAAGTAATACGAAAGCGATTCCAGAGGGGGGGGGTAGTATGAATGAATGAAAAAAAAGATGGTATGTTTGTTTTCGCTAATTATTCTTTTCAGTGCCGTTTGCCGGCCTCGGTGGTCTTGTGGTTAGGCCATATGCCCTTAGATCCAGGTGAGGGTTTTCTAGCGGGAAAAAAATCTGAAAGTAAAGCCGTAGGTCCTGTGCCACTGCGATGTGTGACACGTTAAAAATCACTACTGGTGTTGGAACTACCCCAGAATACAACATTCGTAGTTAGGGCGTACAATGGGCCAAATATGCCTGAATGCATAGAGATGCTTGAAAAACCGCGTCCTAAATCTCGCTCAATCTAACAACAACAACAATGCCCCTCCCTTTGTTAGTGTCTGTTAGTTTAGTTTTGTTTCATGTACCGGGGCTTTGAAGCAATTGAAACGCTTGCTGTATGTAATCGCGCAATATCTGTAACACTATATCTTGATAACATAATAATTTCCCGATTTCGGATTTGATTTTTCGGGTTTCGTTAAGTTATAATCATGATTTAACTAATTTTTTCATCAATAACTCTTCCTCTGTCTTTTTAAGGACTAAAGTAGTTTTAGCACTTTTGACAAGCCGCTGCCAATAAGCAAGAGTTGTTTTGTCTCGCTTTTACATATTCACCTCGATTGTCCCCTAATTTTATAAATAGTACTGAAATATGTGGACGCGTCAAGCACGTTACTTTCATCAATTTAGTTTACTGCTAAAAAATTAAATATTATTGCACATATTTAACTATATGTAATCAAAAGGGGTTTTAATATCAATTATCAGCCTCAAATACTATAAAGTAGCAGTTAGTTTTACATTTATTGAATAATTTCTAAAGAAATTGAAGGTAGGCCAACTGAAACGGAACTGGGCTCGTAGGACATTGAATATACACGCCTGGTGGTTATAATTATACGCCTATTATTGATTATCGATATCTTTAATAACTCAAACTTATCTGCTCTATTTTTGAGTACCTACTTACTTTTTTACGACCGTACATTTCATACACCTAAAATGCATGCTGTTTTTTTAATTCGGTATTTTCTACAGTTCCAGCTCTTTAATTTCATTTTAATTTATTTGAGAGCATTAAATAGCGGATTATAATTTACAGGTTACATTTAACTTTCATAAAAATTGACTATGCGAAGTAGTGATAGTGTATGTATAGGAAAAAAAATATTAAGTAAGATTTATTTTAAGAAGTACCAAAGATGATTAGATGTGAACTTTCCTTCCGTGTACTATTTCGCTTACAATTGCTTTCTGTAACCAAGAATTTGTAATTTGATAGGGAGTTGTACAGTGGCCAGATGTTTTGGCATGTTTGTTTAATTTAGCTTGTGAATGGTCCTTCAAATTGATTTTAGTATGAGCTAAACATCTAATGAAAAACAAATTTAGTTCCCAAAATGTAAAATGCTTCAATTCTGTTTCCATTTCATTTTCCGGTTCACTAGCCATGCAGACAACTGCTATTCTCTGTGACAACACAACATTGCGTTAAAAACCACACTTGGCTTGGTGACAAATTCATTGTTGCTGTTCTTAACTATTTTAAGGTACTTATTTTGAAGCAAATTAAAAGCTTGAAGTAAATTCTTGCTACCACTCAAACTTATGACACAATTTTAAATATAATAGAATATGTACAGGCTGTTTAGTGGTATATGCGCAGAGTACCTATGTCCTGATCCTTAAATAATTTATGTAAAATTTTCAATTAACCGTTGTTTCACTTAAGACGAAAAAATAAATAATCCAAATTTTGGAAAAAACATTGAATTTACGCCAGTATAATGAAGATAATTAAATTCATAACGTAAACTTTGTTGTTTACTAATAACCCTATAAAATTAATTTTAGAGTTTCAGTTCAATTTTGACATTTCCGTTGTATCAGATGAGGAAAGTATCATTATTATGGCGTTTGTTCTTAAGGAAAGCAAAATAATTGCGGGTGTATGTTTTCGTTACTGGTGCCAAAGTTAACTTCTCAATTTTGCTAACTGAAGAAGCTTTGAGTGGGCTTTTTAGAATTTCGAAACACATCCCGTTTTTTGTAGCTGTGTTCCAAAGTATTTACTTCAACCGTGCTTACAAATTTGATAAATCGTACCTGATGATTAAAAAGTAACATCCGAGGTAACATCAATTTGTATTTCATTCGAATAATTATTTTTGTAATTCCAATTTTTAATATTATGTTGTAAATACAGAATAACTTTAATTGTCAAGTTTAGCAGATACCATTTTTGGAATACCAGTAAATAAATTTGACCTTCGAGTGCCGGCAATTATATATTTCTAGTCCACTTCAAATATTGTAAAAAAAAACATGAATTACGAAAGTTTCATGGCAATACCCTTTTCCCTGTAGTTATCAGCCACTCGAGACACTATCACTTCATGTATGAACTCGTCTAGATTAATGCTTTCTGTATGAACATTTCTAGATTATCATAATTATGTATCTATCGAACATACAATGAACTGATAATATAGTCAGGCATCTATCACACTGTACATAAAAATGTAAACTGCAAAGAGAGGCTTTTTTAAATTGTCAGAATAGATAACAGAAAAATGTACCTCAACCGCATATGTGGAATTTACATTAATGTCTACTTTTTAAGACTTAGCAACAGAAGCAGATCAACATTAAACAATTATTAATTTAAAAAAGAGGAAATTAGAGAGCGCATTCTGTTGGTTGTTGTAAATGACCAATAATAGCTCTCATAGTAACGCCAATGATTTTTTTTAATTTGGCAGGAATAGTCACGCCACTAATTTAGTAGTTAACTATACACGTGTTTTCAAAACCGGTTGATGAATATTACCATAAATACACACAATACTGTTTTTTGTGATTAATCAGTTATTCATTAATGCAAAGTGTCTATCACTGATAGTTGTAGCCAGGTTGTAACCGCGTGTACATTTTTCAAAGACTAGACACAATCCCGTTAATTTTTTTTCTGCTAAACCTGTTTTCGTATCCATGCATAAAATAGAACCTCCAATTCCAACATTATATGGGCTGACATAGTAAGTTACTGATTGTATTAATGAACTCAGGATTTTCGCTGTATACCATTTTGTATTCTGTAACTTGGATATACAGTATTTCTGTAAAATTTCTAAAACACGTCAATGTTAGTTGTTCCCTGGCTACATTTCAGCGGTCATGTTCTTAGTTTATCTTAACACGGGTGCAGGAAAAACGGAAAAACCTCCGGAAGAAAAACCCCCGGAATAAAAACCCCCGAAATAAAAACCCTCAGAAAAAGAGACTCCGGAAAACACCCCCTGCGAACATAAATTACAAAAGAAAGAACACTAAAAAAAGTTCCTAGTAAATTTAACCATTGTTTATTAGTTTATTGTATTTTTTTTACAGAGTGGCAAAAAATTCAAGCTTCTCCGATCAAGAAATCTTTAAAAATAGACAGTGTAGTATATACAATATAAATTTATTATCTATTGATTTAAACATATTACTTATTAACTAGTTATTTACAAAAAAAAAACATAAACCTGCAGTATAATAACGAGGCTAATACCATTTAAAAAATTGTCTAGCTCCCATCCACCTCTGCCGTATTCTTGACATACACGTTTAAGCTGTGCTTGCATTACTGCGTAAGCAGGTTTTTTCTTTGTTAGTGGCAATCTTGCCAAGTTCTGCTGCTCCAGTTTTGTTTGGTCAGCGGTCAACTCCTGCCTCATCTTTTTTACTGGGGTGGTTCTGGCCAACTAAATCTGAAAATCTGTGGTTCCACCCTTATGTCTGGTTATTAGTCGTTTCGTCGTCGCTAATAGTAGCCTCATACAAGTTCCAGGTTTCTGGCGGGAATATTTCGTAAGCGTACGTTACCGTTATTATTTCCCACCCTCCTGTATGTTTCCGACACGTATGTAGAATCGAAATATTCCAAAAGGTCTTGCGTACCATTAGGGACGTTATCCTTTAGAATTTAGATAGTGCATGCCTTCTAGCTACGTCTTAACAAAGGCAAGGAAGCTAGACCGTCCACCATACCGCAAAACCTTGAAGATTGCTCATCATCTCGGTATCTCCGCTCAAGGCCTAATACTTGCAATTTTCCGTGAGTGCTATTTGGGCTAGGTGGTAAAAGCACGCTCTTGTGGTAATGTTATCGCCGAGTATTTCTTTAATGGCAACTATTGCAGCTTTTTCAAAATCCATATGTATATCAGTCGGATCGGGTAAAAAATTTCGCTGCTCACATTATTTACAATCATCCTAAACATACTTTTGTACGTTAATTGCGTCTTTCTTTCCAATAACGTGTAGGCACAGGTTACAAATACGTTTTGCACCTTCACTCGTACCACATAGAGTTGCATCAAATGTTTTGTGAAGCTAAGGAATAATTTCCATCTATGAACCATGCTGTGTAGCGTTTGCTAGATGAAGAAGACATTTTTCCGTGACAAATATTATGATTCTTTCTTCCGAGTCCACACCACTGTCGTGGAGGAGGGATCTCTCATTACGTGGCTCTCCGGTAGTGCACCAGTTGCCTGTTAAAAAGGTACCCTTCAGTGCTTATATTACCTGTACACTAGGAAGGGTTAATTTGGAGAAAATCGAAATTATTGAATTTTGCTTAGCCAATATTTGTATTAGTACCTTCAATAATAAGTTCTTGTAAATAAGAGAAAGAGCAGAAGAAAACGGGAGTATTATAGATAACATTAAAAAGAGAAGAGACACTTTAATGGGACATATTCTAAGAAGGGAGGGGATCCTTAAAAATATTGTAGAGGGAGCAATCGATGGACGAAATGCAAGAGGAAGACCAAGGTTGCAGTATATATCTCAGATAATAAACGACCTCCAATGCAATAACTACACCGAACTGAAAAGGCTGGCAGGAAATAGAAGACGATGGAAGCAGATAGTGTGGAATCAAACCAATCAAAAATATTGATAACTGAGGAGGAGGAGGAGGGACCTAGGTTGTCGGAACATTTGAAGCTCTCTGGTTTCTAAGGGTTCTCTTCGCCGATTCTTCAATGAGCATCACCGCACGAGTCGAGTTTTCGAAAGTAGCGACTGCTTCAGCGTAAATTTGGAGTTGTTTGGCTAATGTACCTTTAGCTCTTTGCTTCATCACTTCAACCCTAGCAAATAAATATTTGCCTATGCTTCAACGCATTTTGTAGCCTCCATTATTGGCCGGGTGGTTGTGTTCCGCTTTAAATTCTGGATCTCCATTTTCCAATCTTGTTACTAGAACCGCCGTGCGCTATAAAAAATGAAAATTTTAATGTTGCTTATTAAAAAATCCATACACACATACAGGATGATTCATTAGCCTCTTTACAAACTCTGGCAATGAAAACTAAACGTAATTTAATGAAGAAATGTTCGTATAAATGTAGGTTCTATTTTTTTTTTGTTAAGAAGTTATAGGTTTTTTAAAATAATTATCTCTTTGAACACTAATGAGTAATCATATTTTAAGAAAACCAAAAACATTTATTGTTACAAACAGAAAGCAACATTGAGAGTAAATGTTCAAAAATTAGTCCATTCTCCTGAATACACAACTGGCAACGACGAACTAAACTCTCTTGCACACGTAATAAATTCATATTATTTCTAATATGACTTTCAGCATCTTGAATCCTCTGCAATAATTGATGACGATCATTTATTTCCACGGCATAAACAAGTTGCTTGAAGTGACCCCGTAAATAAAAATCTCAAGGATTAAGTCGGGTGATCTAGGTGGCCATGATATAGGACCTCCGTTACCAATCCATTTATTTGGAAAATGAGTATGCAGCCATTCGGTCACTTGTCTTCCTCGGTGAGGCGGAGCCCCGTCATGCTGTTACCACATATCTTGCATCAGGTGTAGTGGAACGTCTTCCAGAAGATTCAAAAAATGTGGTGCTCAAAAAGTTATGGTACCTCTCTGCATTTAAAGCTCCATCAAATACATTTACAAATAGTATTCTGTTAAATAAACCACCCCAAACATTTGCACTAAATCTCTGCTGGAAATTACGCGTTCTGGTCGCATGTGAATTGTCCAGAGACCAAATATGGTCATTATGGAAATTATTAATGCCGCCTCTTGAGAAATTGGATTCGCCTGACCATAGAATTTTTGAAATAAAGTTGTTATCTCGTTCGTGTTGTTGTTCAAAGAGATAATTATTCTAAAAACCCTATAACTTCTTAACAAAGAAAGATAGAACCTACATTCATAAGAACATTTCCTCATGAAATTACATCTAGTTTTCGTTGCCAAAGTTTGTAAAGAGGCTAATGAATCACCCTGTATATACATCCATCCGTGCATCATAATAAAGACACACACACACACACACTTACATACAAACAAAAAGAAACATTCATTTATAGAGGATTCCACAATACGAGGTTCTTCTTTATTCTATACGATTTTTTGTATAAGACATAATCGTTGATGGAAAAGTCAACGACATAATTATATTATATGTTTAATGTGGAACATTCGTTATTGTGCATCTGACTGAGGGGATGTTAAAGAATTTAGAGAAGAAATTAAACAAACACACTTAATCTAATTATAAAGAAAGGTTAAATTTACTAATGTAAGAACTGCCTCCAGTGTTCTTTCTTCTGAAGTTTATGTCCGCATTGGAGCTTTTTTCGGGATTTTTTTCCTGGGGGTGAGATTTGCCTGATTTCATGCCTGATGCCGGACAATATTGAGAATCTGCAGCCATGTACATATTAGGCAGGAAATTAGCACGACAACAGTCGTCACAGATTCTAAAATACCGATTGAAGTGGTTTTAAATTTGGATTTAAAAAAATATTTTTGAATTAGAGGTCCCAGATTGAGTAGGCTATCTTGAATTTTCATTTTTTTATATCTTTTATGATTACGGCGATATTTTACTGTAAAGAAAATAGCTATTTTCAGTTTTTTGCGAATAATTTCTATACTGTTCGGAAATTTATACTTATCTCAACGGAATCTGAATCAGCATTCAAAACTGCACCACTTTGCCCATTTAAACAAATCTCTATTTAACAATAAGAATGATACCCATAGTAGTCTACTCACTCTGGGACACACTATACATTGTTTCACAATATTTACAGATAAACTTAAATCTAAACATACACATCATGAAATAAAGACTGTTTTAGTAGGTGCCTCTTCTTCAGGCAAAATATTTTGGAAACGGCAGTAGCTATTAGCAAATTTTTGAGCGGCCATTAATAATGAGCACGGAATATTTTACAAGATTTTGTCGCAATATGGCCACCAGCAGCATACTAACGATGTCGGTCCCGTTTTTTAAAACATAGATAAAAAATGCTCCTGCATTTCTTTCGAAAACTGATCTTTTTTTCGTAATATTTAAGTTTTTGTTAGTGTGTAACATGTCTGAAACCACGTAAGTAATTGACTACGTTTACAATGCATCTGTTGCTCTTAAAATTCCAAATCAATTAATAGTCATGTACGTAGTTGTTCAGTTGTTGAGGGCAATTATTTAGTCCTTTTTTCAAGTTTCGAAAACTTAAAAATCAAGTAATATGCTTTAAATTTCAAGTAATTATTTAGCTGCAAAATAATAAAATTGCGAAACTTGATTTTCTATTTGTTTTGCACGATTCTATGGCACTGATAAATGAAGAAATGTAAAGTTGAAAGTAGTTAAACAAAAATTAATTAAAATTTAATTTTAACGAATAGTCAGTCATATTAAACATTTTCGTTACCACTAACTGGTTTTCTTGTGGTAGTCACATAATTAAATTATTTATATTTCTAGAAACCGCCATAAACTGCACTAAAACCGCCACATTCTATATTGCATAACAAAAGTATACGCATTAGCATTCACGTATCATCTCGTTATACCGTAAATATGAGTCCTACATATTTACGGCGGTATATTTTATCACATTCTTTTTTTAGAATTAATATCTTACAAACAATCTTAACTAGCTTTTTCGGGTTTAAATTAAAAACTTCTATTCGTGATGGTTATCAAATAATATTTTGCATGGGATGAATAGCTAATTGTGTATAGTATCTATTGATGTGGTCAGTGTTAAAGCCGATGTCCCACTGTAAAAATTTGTATAAAAACTTTTATAAAAGTTTTTATAAAAACCGTTTTGACAGTGTGACAGCAAGCAGTTTTATACAAATGACGTCACGGTAAAATAGTTTTATGGTGTCTGTATTTTAATGACGTCACGTAAAATGTTTTTATACAAACTTCTGAAATAGAGACCGATAGTGTGACGTATTAGGGGCGTTTACGTTAGAAAACCTTTCCAAACGTTTCCGTATTCTCACGCGATTTGCCGTAAGAGGAGTTTTGTATCGTGTTTATCTGTGTTTTTTTAGTGAAATAAGTGTTGTAGTGTTAGTATATATAAATAAGGGACAATAAACAGTGTTAGCATAGAGACTTCATATTTAATAGTTTTACGAATATTGCAATAAGTGCTTCTGAAGTAAGTTGAGGTTATGGTGTCACTTGATAGTTCTATAACGCATGGCACTATTTTCAGTTAATAAATTAATCGAGATGGCTGCAAAATACGTCTTGAAACTTGCAACTATTGTAAGTTTTTTTGGAGAAGACGGCAAAGCATTTTCTAAAGGTGAAAATGCTGTAGAATCGGGGCACGTTGAGAAAATGGATTTCGATGCCGAATTAAATATTATACGTGGAAATGTTCACGCCAGTATGAAGAACAAGGTGTATAATGTCGAGGTAAAAGTACATACTTACATGAGTTTAGCTAATTTTATTTATCAATTTTTTTTTACAGATTTCATTAGATAAATCGGGTGCTATAACAGTTGCGCAATGTTGTTGCCCAAGAGGTATAAAGTGCCATCATATAGCAGCGCTTTTAATTTTTGCACATTACAACATATCTGTTACTGACATGCAATGTACCTGGCGCAGCACAAAAAGCAAGTCTGACCAAATCAGCACTTGTGACGATTTATATCCAAAAACCCCATACTGTGCCATTGACAGAAAGATGACGGAAGAGGAACTACAACAACTACGCGGCCAGTTAAATAGCTTTGGTTGTACAGTTGGTTTTTCGTGGCTCTTACAAAAGGATTCCTCCACGAAAGTGGCATCCTTACCTGTACCCCTTATGGAAAAGATATTATCATCTGCGGAATTTGTTTCTACAAAGAACAGAGAAGAGCATCTGCGGGGGAAATGCATTATCAGTCATGATATAATCATGCAAGTTGTGTGTCAAACGGTGGGACAGACTGTTAATGAAAACTGGCATCAAGTCCGTAAACATCGTTTAACAGCAAGTAACTTTGGTGCTGTTTTAGCTGCACAACGAAGAAACCGCTTTCCTGATTCGTTATTTAAAAGTCTTGCTGGTAAGTATATCTATATTTGATGTTGCCTACCAATTCGATACACACGTTTCGCATAGCAATTTGTAATGTACTGAAATAATAATTATTGTAAGCAATTTCTGACGTATGGAAAAGGAAAATAATGAGCTTAAAAATGTAATACTTAAAACCAATATTTGCCTTCTCTTATTTTACTACCATTAACAAAGGTTGCTACAATTAACAAATGTGTTTAGATTATTTACTGTAATTAGTGGGTCTTAAAATCGCTCTAATTTCAGGCATGTATAATTTGGAAGGTGTACGAGCCATACAGTGGGGCAAAACGCATGAAAGTGTCGCTGTAGAGAGTTTTGAAGCTACAACCAGCATGAAAGTGGTTCCCACTGGCATATGGCTGACACCAAGTGGCTTTCTAGGAGCCAGTCCTGATGGTTTGGTAGGCGATGACTCCATAATAGAGGTGAAGTGCCCGTACTCCCACCGCAACGATGAGTTGCCAGAAAAATTAAAAAATATTAAAAACTATATTATTTTTTTTGATGATAATGGTGACCTGCACATTAATAAGCAACACCATTATTATGACCAAATTCAAGGTCTTTTACATATTGTGAACAGATCGAATTGTTATTTAGTGGTGTGGACTATAAAAGGAAACGTAATTGTGAAGATTATTAAAGATGTTTCGTGGACAAATAATTTACAATTATTAGAAGATTTTTATGTTCGACAATATGTACCAAAATTTTTAGAAAATATAATGTAAAGTAAATGCAACAATTTATTAGAGTTTTTATTCATACATTGTTTTACAATAAGCATGTGTCACAATTGGTAGAAATTAATTAAAATGTTCTTCTACTTCTTTTATTAAAGGGTACTGCCAATTTGTTAAAGCCGAACAAAGTTGGAAAACAGTGGAAGTGTGTGGGATTAATGACTGGGGTATACGATCTAAAATATTGTAACACTTAATCCTACAAATAGCTCGTTCTACATGGATCCTTGCTTTTGCAATTGTTTGCGTTTCGTAAACTTGCCGCTCTGTAAATTGGGGAGTAGTTAGGAAAGGTGGGATGTTTAGCGAGACACCTTCCGGTAAAATATCTTTTAAGAGGAATCCTTTATCAGCTAGAATTAGGTCCCCAGAGCACATTTGGTTCAGAACTCCACTATTTTCCACTATTATCTTATCAGACAATGATCCTGGATACACCTTACTAACGTAGGTCACTACACCATTTGGGGCGACCCCTACAAGGACTTTCCATGTATTTCGGTGCTTGTAGGAGCTGTAAGTCAGCCGCTGTTTTTCCAGGTTTTTTGGTACAGCTGTGTACAACTCCGTACAATCGAGAATTATCCTGCAATTAGAAAAGGAGGAAAATGCTGCTGGAAGGCAACTTTGGTTTTTCTCCCTCGATGGTATTGTTGCCATTAATTGATTAAAAAGCACCTCATGTAGAGCGTATACCCATGTCAAAAATATGTTTGTTACTGTAGCTCTACATACATTAAAGCGGATGGCTAAATCATCGTGAGGCATATTGAGCCTCAACTTCATGAGCGTTAATAGACATTGGTCTATTTTTGGAATTTTTTGTGCATTCCATTTGGAATAATAATTTAATTCAAATTTGTCCATCGTCTTGAACAAGAGTTCAAAGATTGCTGCTGTTGGCAGTCCCGTGTACATCAACACTGTGGCGTCGTTGTTTTTTATATGTTCATAACTAAATGACACTTGTAAATTGTTCAACTG
>JABXWE010103122.1:0-24144 GCA_014611495.1 Limonius californicus | reverse complement strand
TTTATGGTTTCATAACCTATCTTTTCCTTCACTTCTACATTACCACTCATATTTTCTTCCTTTTTCTTCATTTTGATTTTTGCTATTAACATATAATGGTCGCTGTAAATCTCAGGCCCCCGCATGACTCTTACATCTTTTACTTCCCTTCTTTTATCTCTTTTTATCAGAATATAGTCTATTATGGATCTTTCTGTTGTGTTTGGCCTTTGCCTTGTGTATTTATGTATATCTTTATGTTGGTAGAAGGTGTTTGCTACCATTAAGTTATTTAGTATAGTCAGCTAATCTTGTGCCGTTATTATTTCTTTTATCTTCTCCGTGCTTGCCTATCACTCCTGCTCCATTATCTTCCCTACCTGTTCTGGCATTCATGTCTCCAGCTACGTAAATACACCCCTGGCTATTTTCGGTTATTAAGTTTAATTGTTCCCAAAACTTATCTTTGATTTCTGCCTTCTCATCTTCGTTAGGACCATATACCGCTATTACTGTTGTAATTCTTCCGTCTATCTTCATTTCTACTGTTAGTATTCTTTCAGAGTGGCCCTTCCATTTTATTATGTTCTTTGCCCACTTATTCTTTATCACACATCCTACTACTACGCCACTGTTTGTACACCAAATTCCTTTCCATTTATTTTTACGAGTTTCCAACATGTTTACTTTCATAGAAATATCAATTAAAAATTTTAATAATCTTTTAAAAATTTAATATTAAGGATAAATTACAAACAACAAAATTTTGATAGAAAAGGCACTAAATAGGCAAAAACGGCAAAAAAAATAGGTAAAAAAGGCAAAATAAATTGAAAGCCCCCAAAAAGGCAAAATAAAAACTGCATATTTTAAATGTACATGCTCTAAAACGGATTTGTAATCAGGTCTGCCTTAAATTTGTCCATTTATAAAAAAAAAGGCACTTTGCCTAACTATACTGTCTTTAATCATCATCATCATCAAAAAAATTCTGCCGAGCTGTTTAGATGACATAAAATGCAGACGGGAAACTGTTAAATTATTATTAGATCAATTTAATACTATTGAAGATCAAATTGAAGACACTGATGATTCTGAAGACAGCTTGTCAAATCAACGCGAATTGTTTGAAAATAAATATTTTTCGTTAATTGGTTCTATGACCGAACACATTAATAAACATACAGATGTTCCTCCTGTCTCAACCCCGAGTTTTTCCAACACTGAAACATTGAAATCTAATATAAAATTACCGATTTTAAATTTACCGGAGTTCAATGGCGAATTTCAAAATTGGATTTCATTTAAGGAAACTTTTACCTCTTTGTTTCATGATAATGAAAATATAACTCCTATAGAAAAATTCCATTACTTAAAGTCGTGTTTAAAGGGCGAGCCGAAACAATTGGTCAATTCGATACCTGTAACCCCTGAGAATTATCACACGGCATTTGAATTACTAGTAAATAGTAGTAAGAAGGCCCCTTCAGAACACTTTGTTTCCTTAAGCATTTTGTCTTGTTTTTAAGGTATATTTTAAAATTAACATTTTTTAAAAATTTTACCCTGTTTTGAATTTTGTACTAGTAGGCCCCTTTAGAACACTTTGTTTTTTTTAATGATTTTTGCCCTGTTTTTAAAGGTATAATTTAAAAGCAGATATAAGGATTCTGTCCTGTTTTTATAAGGTAGAAGGCATGCTATACAAACTCATGTAGATGGGTCTGTTCAAATTAAAGATATAAGGCCCCTTCAGAACACTTTGTTTTTTAAGCATTTTGACCTCGTTTTCAAAGGTATGTTTAAAAAAGCAAAACTATATGGGCTTGTTCAGCACACACCATTTTTTTTCTCAAATCTACCCCGTTTTTCAAAATACCTACCTTTGTTAAAAGTTAAAATTCGCTTTTTTGTCGTTTTTCTATTGGGCTAATTGAGCACAAGAAGGAATACGGTTTCGGCCAAACAAATTCGGACAAGGCCCTTATCAGCGAAGCGAATTCACAGTTCTGTCCTGTTTTATAAGGATAACGAATTCAAAAGAAAATTGATCTAAAAACTGTATTTATTATTAAATTAGGATTATATGCGATTTTTTCCTGCTTTGAAGTTTGTACTATATGGGCCTGTTCAGCACAACAGTTCAACTTTAAAGTCAAAAATAGATAAAGAAGATGAAGAAATTTATAGTTATGGTACTTATGGTGCCTTCCATTTGTATAACCCAAATATTTTTTAATGAGAGGGATATTAAGCTGCATAGTTAGCTACATCATCCAATATATACAAATTACTCATTACTTTAATTTCTTTTTTATCTTATTTAAAAAAGGAGTAGATATACAATAGATTGTTCACCAGTTCCGGTGTAATTAATATTCACACAGCGAAAGAAAAATTAGTTATGTTAGGTTAGGTAAAAACAATATCAGTTTTTTAATTATTTAATAGTTTAGACAAATTAAGTAGGTATTAACTATTTAAATGAGCTACATAAATTTAATCTGATTCCTCTAAACTTGGTGGAGTTATTTCTTCAACATCACTGCAAGAATGATCATAAATACCTACAATTTAATTGTTTTGAGTTGTCTCACCTTTCATCGCTTTCTATGTCACCAACTGCTTCCAAGAAATCGTTTTTCTCTATTGGAGTTTTAAAATCAAAGGAAATAAACTTGCCTATCCCCCAGAGTGGCTTTTTAAATCGTATAACAACCTGGAGGCTCTCAGCATTTTTTTCTATTTTGCCCATCTTATATTTTGCTATTGCTATTGATGATTCTTCAATTAAAATGGTAGTGTGTACTACTGATATTTGTTTAATCACTTGTATGGGTTCTATCTCACTTTGAACTTGCACAAAAGCTAGGAAATCCACCATTTTGTCGACTATGCCAAATTTTCTTTTCTTTAACAAAAACTGGAACTGATACAGTTTTTGTAGGACCTCCATATCTACACCATAAACTTTGGTCGTCATTTTAAGCTAACCTAAAATAATAACAGAGATCCTAACGGCCAATTCAAAAAATCAAATAGAAAATAATATAATCTTAAATTTACTTACTGTTTCAACCAGTTCAATAAATATTCGCTGAGCTGTTTACGCTAGTTTAAGGCAGTTTACGCCACAGAACGTTTACGCTGTTTATCATAGAACAACTGTTTGTTTACCATGAGAGAAAATCTCACGACAGAAAAACTTTACCGTACAAAAATCCCTAAATAGCAAGACGGCAGTGGCGTTGCTGAAGGAGGGTCCAATAACTTTTTTCGAGTTTTTTTCAATTTTTTCATTCAGTTCACTTGTTCAACTTTGACGATATTGAACTCATTTAAAAAATTAAAATAGATAAAAATATACATATATCAATCAGTTTCCAAACTATAAGAAACCAATTTGTTTAAAAGGTACCTACCTAAAGTTTTACATTTATACATATAACTACATACATACATATACTTATAATAAATTATTATTCTTTACCTAGTAACAATAAAAAAGGATTATTAATTAACAACGAAAAGGATTAATATCCAAATGGTAATGTATCAAAGTTTTCTAGAATAACTCTCTTGTCATAAACAAAGCCAAATTCTTTAATTTCTATTTTATTTAAAAGTTCTTTAGTTTTAGTATCTCTGGTAATTCGATTATATTGTGTACTGATTTTACTGTCTTTGTTCGTTTTTGACTCTGGGCCAGCTCTGCTGGACTTTTCTAAAATATTATTTATAGTATCGGAATTAATCTTTTTGGACGTTTCATAGTTTAATGTAAATCCTTTTATTTTTCAAACAACTTTACCTTTAGTCTTATAACAATAACTCTTTGGACATGTTGATACCCAGTCAACAATCCATACGTCCTTACCTAATTCATCGGTCCAATCTCCCAATAGACATCCTGTTTTAACAGTGTTTTTCCCGTTATCTATATATACAATGCTATCTGTATCATAATATACTACAGTTTCTCCTAATATGTCTAACATTTAGTACAATCTTAGTCTAGCATTTGCAGTTGTAAAAGCAGCTATGAATATATTGGTATTGAAATCATTTTCTACATAGCAATTTTTATACTTGTAATCAATCTGTAACAGATTTTTTTGTATTTCGAATTGCGTTTGGGTCAAAGGATCCAAGCTAAAAGTAGTTTGTTGTATTTTTCTTATTTATGTTTTTATTACGGTGTTCTACAGCCGCTGCATCTTTATTTTTTATATAGATTATTTACCAATAGCACGTTTCGTTTCCCCACTATTTTATTGTACAGCAACGGGATATGTTACTTGCAGAATATTTTTCATTATTGTTCGTTTAAACTTAGTGGAGTTAAGACATACTTGTAAATATTAAAATTTGGCTTATATCCTCAGATGTTGGACTTAACAATTCATTTATACTTAGAAAAAGTGAACAGTCATTTATGTATTTACTGTTCAATGAGGCTTACCTCGCACATTGTCAGAATCATCAGCGTCTTCAATTTGATCTTCAATAGTATTAAATTGATCTAATAATAATTTTAACAGTTTCCCGTCTGCATTTTATGTCATCTATATATTCAGATAGCCTTAACTCTTTAAAGGCAGTTTTTTGGCGATTAAGGGTAGCTATGATTCTATCTCTAGAAGCCTTTAGAGATTTTAAATTCTTTGGCGGCGCCATTATTTAAAATAAATGAAATAACAGCTCCAGATAACTTTATAAGTGAGCTTTGTATACAATATAATGAACTGTTTATACATATATATAAAAAAATACAGTTCGATTATCGTTCTTAGTAAAATGTTGATCAAATTATACACTCTGAAGCTGAGGTGGTAAAGTATAGGAAAGGATGGCGATTCACTAACCTGGTATTGATGTAGAAATGTTGACGTTGGCCTTGAAGTTGTCCAAGTGTGGATTACGGTGCAAAAGATTCCCGAAATATGTTGTCACAGCTTGGTTACTTGAAGTGCGTTGCGGCAGGATGCGGGCAGCGTACACTTTTTTCTGGGATAAAAACTATCCGGCTCGAAGGACCAATGTGCGAGGCAACCTCATTGAATAGTAAATACATAAATGACTGTTCACTTTTTCTCAGTATAAATGAATTGTAAGTCCAACGTCTGAGGATATAAGTGTTTATTGCCAAATTTTAATATTTACAAGTATGTCTTAACTCCACTAAGTTTAAAGAATAATAATGAAAAATATTCTGCAAGTAACATATCCCGTTGCTGTACAATAAAATAGTGGGGAAACGAAACGTGCTATTGGTAAATAATCTATATAAAAAATAAAGATGCAGCGGCGGTAGAACACCGTAATAAAAACATAAATAAGAAAAATACAACAAACTACTTTTAGCTTGGATCCTTTGACCCAAACGCAATTCGAAATACAAAAAAGCAATAATAAAAATAAACCTATTTTAGGTAAACTGCCTAACTATAATATATCATTAAAATGTAAAAGCGGCTGAGAAACCCTTGTACTGAAAGTACCGTTGTCTGCGAAAGTTTTTATGGCGCGTTGAACTAAAGTACCGTTCGTTCTCTGCGAAAGTTTTTATGGCGCGAACACTGTTAGCTGTTAAAGTACGCCTGATCGCTTCCACGGCCGCCGTGATCGCCAGATCGAACCCGGGCACGTCTCCCAACAGTTCCTCGAGTTTGAACTGATTCGGTTGCAAATGAAACAATCGGCGAAAACGTTCCTTGACTGCGTCGGGGTTCAAAAGGTTTCGGGCTGAGGTCGCATCAAGGACCGAACTATCACACAAAAAAAGGTTTGAAGACCGCTGGTGCTTCCGGAGACCCCGTCGGTCAAAAAAAATCGTCGAAAAGCCCTCGCCGAACTCTAATGTTACCTGGGACCCCTACGCCGTCCCTCCCCTAAAAAATCCTTCAAATTTTCAAGCAAAACATGATTTTTAATAATTGAAAAAGCTGGAAAATTCTAGAAAAGAGGTCAATTTTGCCCCCCTCCCCCATAGCAGTTATAACTAAATCAGCTTGTTACGTTCGTTTGATTTTGCCGGTTCGTACGGATTAAAGTCTTATTTTATTAACGTTTGCTGGAAATTTCCTGCCCTTGAGGGCCCTACGTGTTAATTTTTTCTAGGATTCTTGCAACATATTTTGTAATATGGTGAAATGCTTTCAGCTGCTGCATACTTGCCTTGGCGTTTTTTTTAAATAGGACTTAAGATCTCCTTTCGACCCGGTTGCTTGCTAATACCTCAGCGCGGACGACAAGTAGTGCGGGGGGGCTTGGGTTTCGAAGGGTGTGCTTTGCGTGAATTTTCGTATCGCTGTTATCACCGTGGGGTGAACAGAACCATCGACAAGTGTCGGACTTAAGAAATACGTTGGATTTAACCCTTGGAAGGCAATTCTTTGCGAATTTGCTTATCGCTTTTGCGGATTAATATCGAACTCCTTTTCTGACCCTCTGGATGCGCCGCTGATGCGACAAACGCTTCGGAAGTTTGTACGGCAAATATTTTGTTCGCGATTGGCAAATACATCTAATGCCTCCCTTTTCCGAAGAAATTCTTTGTGATTGTGCAAGGTGATGCGATTTCAGGTGGAATTCCATTGGTATGTGTGTGCGTGTGTATCGTCCGTTTCGTAATCTAACGCCCAAGGGCGTACTTACATTTTTTTCCAAGGAAGAAACACGAACATCCAAATTGTGTTTGATTAATTTTACAGATTTGTATTGGTGCTAAAATGTTTCGGCGGCCTCATTTTCTCTTCAGAAGTGGTTAGCAACGCCATTTGGCTACCCAGCAAAAAAAAATTCTGCCGATCGGTCCAATTATTGCTGTTATTAGCTGTTACAGTACGCCGGATCGCTTCCACGGCCGCCGTGATGGCCAGATCGAAGCCGGGCACGTCTCTTAACAGTTCCCCATGTTTTTTCAGTTCCAAATCAAAAATTCGACTAAAACGTTCCTTGGCTGCGTCGGGGTTCAAAGGGTTTCGGGCTGGGGTCGCATCAAGCGCGTTCCTCTAACGCGACCACGGACCGAGCTATCATAAAAAAACGCTTCTAGACCGCTGGCGTTTCTGGAGACCCCGACAGCCAAAAACAAAAAATCGTTAAAAAGCCCTCGCCTAACTCTAATGTTACCCGGACCCCTTCGCCGCCCTTCACCTAAAATCCTTCAAATTTTCAAGCAAAACATGATTTTTAAAAGTTGAAAAAGCGGCTTAATTCTGAAAAGGAGGTCAATTTTGCCCCCCCACACCCCTCACAGCACCTCCAGAATTAGGAACACAATGTAGAAATAAATAGTGACTTTATTAGTCAATGGGCTGAAGAAAATGAAGATTCTTTACAAATTAATGTTGTAAGTTATAACTAAATCCGCTTGTTACTCTCGTTTGATTTTGTCGCTTTGTACGGATTAAAGTCTTATTTTATTAACGTTTGCTGGAAACTTCCTGCTCTTGAGGGAGCCCTGCGTGTTAATTTGTTCTAGAATTCTTGCAACATATTTTGTAATATGGTGAAATACTTTGAGCTGCTGCATACTTGCTTTGGGTGGGTGTTTGTTTTTGGTTAGACTTAAGATCCCCTTTCGACCAGGTTGCTTGCTAAGACCTCAGCGCCGACGACAAGTACTGAGGGGGGGGCTTGGGTTTCGATGGGTGTCAATCGCGTGAATTTTCGTATCGCTGTTATCACCGTGGGATGAACAGAACCATCGACAAGTGTTGGACTTAAGAAATACGCTGGATTTAACCCTTGGAAGGCAATTCTTTGCGAATTTGCTTATCGCTTTTGCGGATTAATATCGAACCCCTTTTCTGACCATATGAATATGCCGCTGCTACGACAAACGCTTTGGAAGTTTGTGCGGCGAATATTTTGTTCCCGATTGGCAAAAACATCTAAGGCCTCCGTTTTCAGAAGAAATTCCGTTATGATTGTGCAAGGTGATGCAATCTCAGTTGGAGTCTCGTTGGTGTGCGTGTGTATGCATAGTCCGTCTCGTAATATAACACCCAGGGGCGTACTTGCATTTTTTTCGAAGGAAGAGCCGCGAATACCCAAATTGTGCTCTCTCTCTCCTCCACAACTGACGAAACTAAGGTAAAATTGCCTTGTGTTTAATTAATTTGTATTGGTGTATAAAATACAGCGACCTTCAATCGCCAGTTGTCATTATTTGTTAATGGTAAAGTGTATTTAAAATTATTACTGTTTTAAAATTCACCATATCTTTTACTTCTTTGTATTTTATTGTGCATGAACTTTGTAAGCATTATATATAGGAGGAGGCACAATAAAGGTGAATCCGATCTCTCTTAACCTGCATTCAGCTGTAACATGGAGGGTGGCGCCCACTAATTTCGGCTTACCCTGTATACAACTACGTCAAATTTCCTTTCTTAAGCGTTTCTTGCGAACCACCCCTACTCCCCTGAGCTAACCCGAAGGCCTTTTCCATCTTTCCTGCTGCGGTCCGACGAAAAAGCTCGTTTGGCCCGTAACAAGCTTAGGGCTATAGCATTCGCTAAAATTAAGGTTTGATTTATTGCTTTCAGCTGGTTTTTGATACTTAATTTGGTACGTTTAGAAATTTGAGCCCAATATTATTGTACCTACTACAAATTGTAATCGTGCAAACATCCGAATGTAGTCAAGATACGCTGCTCGCTTTACAGTTTACCCTGATCAGAAATTTTAACAGTTACCTTGGTGTGTAGGCTTTTATATAGTTTATGTCTGCTATAGTTTCTCAGGTGTTATGTATTGATAAAGTTTGAAGTTTGTTAATGAAATGTCAGGTTGTACTAACCGACGAAGAAACTTACCTACACTTAATATGTTCAGCGTGAGATTCCAGCAAGTTCGGGTGGGTCTCATAGCATTAAACGTGATAAGCTTCAGCAAACATTGTCAAAGTTTTATCTCGCACGGCCATTAATTAAAGTTTATCCGTTTGGATTTAACCAATGATTATAAACTGCGGTTTTTCAAGGCTGTCCCAGGGACTGGAGTTAGGACGAAGATCGCGTTACTAATGTGAACGGAATAAAAATATTAAAATTATGATTAGAAATATTGGGCCATCCAAACAATGTGAATTATACGAGGTAGAGTCAAGTAATATGCATTTTAATCAGGGTCGGCGCAAGACTTTTTGAGGCCGGCGGCAAGCTTTTCTAATATGCGCCCATCAAATTATATTATGTATCAGTTAATCATATTTTACTCTGGTATAAAACTAAATAATTTACAAATTAGTCTTTTATTTCTAAGCTGCAATTTTATTTAGATATTCGTGTTTCATATAAGAACAAACACAAGAACAAAATATGGGTGTGTTATATTAAATATTTTATTAAAGTAACACAGAATTTACACAATTTATTGAGACACAAAGAAACAATTTGCTATTGAATTTGGTTTTAGGATGTTTAACCACTTTAGAGATTACTTATGCCGTTTTGTGGCTGTACTGGGGGTGTCATTGCCGCTGGGACTAAATACCACTTAAACGTTTGGGGAGTAGTGATAAATGTACAACAAGCTGTAGTTTTGAGTAACATTACATTCTTAGCCCTATAACCATAAACTGGTAACTTTGTTTGCATTAGGCCTGTATGACACGGTACAGAATTTTGTACAAAATGTTGTTCAGAATTTTGTTCATAGTGTTTTTACAAAACTCTGTGTCGTGTCATACAGCAAAATTTGGGACAAAATTTTGTACAAAATTCAGTAGATTCATGTTCTAAAACCTACAGGATTTTGTACAAAGTCGGCGTCGCATCGATGCGCAAACGAGCAATTTTTAGTGTTTTTTAACAATCACAGAGGGCAGAGAAGAATATATTTACCACGTGTTAACCCCGCCTGCCAACACTCCAACACTGCATTAATTTAATATTATAAAATCTTGTTGGAATTCTACTTTATCGACAGTCACATGATTATTTTGACAGCTTTTTCATAGATGTCAACGTAATTTGTACCTATTTGCGCATGCTCACCCACAGAATTTTGTACAAATTTCTGTGCCGTGTCATACGTGTTTTGCAGAATTTTGTACAAAATTCTGTGCCGTGTCATACAGGCCTAATACAATACTTTAGTAAACAAAATATGAAAAATAAACAGTAAAACCAAATAATGCAATAGTTATCATTAAATAAAAGAATGAAGGTTTCTAGAAACTTGTGTAGACGAGAGCCTGAAATATAATGGTTTAGGCGGTTTGGTCAAGCACTGCAAAATTATCGTATGGTTTTATTTACTCGCAGAAATCAAAACAAAAAAGTAAGAAACCTTTACGGCGATTCAATTCCATTTCATTTATTGTAATAATTATTTTAAGTTCGATAAATTGTCACGAAGTTTAAAAAATAGTCGTAAAGAAATGGTTGGATCCATTCTCTCCAAATCCTTGTAGATTTAGTACTACCCGATCTTCAGAAAAAGTAGTTTTTTGGCACAATAGCGGTGAACTTTTAGAAAACGGCATAATTTGAAAGAGCTGTCATTAATAGCCAGTTGTATTTTGTTGTAAAATGGTTTCAACCAGTAATTCGGTCCATTTTCAAAATACTCACTACTCAACTAGCGTACGAGATCTTATCAACTAATGCGGTGAACCGTGGCGTAAATAGGGGTATGCAAGGTATGCCGTCCCATAAGGGCCTGAAGCCCTAAGGAGCCCTCAAACGTTCTGTTGCACTAGATTTACAAATTTACATTAATAAGGAAAATAGAAACTGATGGTGAGTGTTGCCTCTGTAAAATCGTGTACAGGATGTTTCAGAAGGAATGGGACACCGTTTGGTCGTAGATTCTTTAGGTTAAAAGAAACGGATTATACCTATAGAGCATTTTATGGTGAGCGAGCGGTACATGCTCATAACCTTATGAGAGTTGACCATAAAACGTTGCTATGCAGGGTGTTAATGAATTGCAGGGACAAACTTGTAGGGCTTAAAGTATACATGAAAACAAACAGTTTTTATTAATAAATGTATGGTCAAAAGTGTTTCCTTTCCGGGATAGAACTTCTCAAAGATTCTTTAAGAAGTGCCTAAATATAGGCAACTCAATTTACTACCTACTATTT
The DNA here is from genome assembly GCA_014611495.1 of Limonius californicus. NCBI lineage: Eukaryota > Metazoa > Arthropoda > Insecta > Coleoptera > Elateridae > Limonius > Limonius californicus. The sequence continues at coordinate 13,064 of JABXWE010103122.1, read as the reverse complement.
GTTAATACATGATAAATAAAGCCTTCTTTCCCACTTTTAAAATTCAAATTGTAGGGACAAACTTCTAGGGCTCGCAAAACATAATCAAGCAAACAACTTTTGTTAATAAATGTGTGGTCAAAAGTGTTTTCTTTAGAAAATAGAGCTTCTCAAAGATTCTTTAAGAAGCGCCTAAATGTAGGCAACGCAATTTACTACCTACTATTTGTTTCCATAACGACGGAAATTAATACAGGATAAATAAAGCCCTCTTTCCCACTTTTCAAATTCAGATTGTAGGGACAAACTTCTAGGGCTTGCAAAACATAATCAAGCAAACAACTTTTGTTAATAAATGTGTGGTCAAAAGTGTTTTCTTTCAGCGATAAAGCTTCTCAAAGATTCTTTAAGAAGCGCCTAAATGTAGGCAACGCAATTTACTACCTACTATTTGTTTCCATAACGACGGAATTTGAATTTGAAACGTGGGAAAGAAGGTTTTATTTATATTTCATGTACATTTTAAGCCCTAGAAGTTTGTCCATGCAATTCATTAACACCCTGTATATAAGCGCCTCGGCGGCAGTGTAAGTTTCTTAAATGAAGTAGATCCAAGCAAAGCATGTCCGGCTAACTTATAGATAGTGATTATCACCGATAAGCAGTTTGTACAACAATAGGCTGATTACATTATTATTGACAGGTGCTGAATATCTTCAAAGCAAGTAGAAGTTTTGCAACACTGGTGTCCATAAGAAACTATACTACACTCTCACCTTTCGTAAAAAGTTATAGGGCCTTAAAGTTCAATTTTTTATTTTTTCTTCTTATTATAATTTCCACAAATGTAAAAATATTGGGGGGAATTGTTTTTTAAATATTTTAGAGTAGAATTTAATTTGTTTGTTGTTAATGTTAGTGGTACGTCAACACCTACCAATCTAGTTTTTATTTTATTTGCTAATAGCAAACGTGCCAACTTTCAACTACCAGTAGAGTTTAACGAATAATTGACAAATAAAAAATCAAATTATTAACACCCTAACATTAACAAAAAAAAAATAAATTTGAATATTCAAAAATGCACAGCTGGGGAACCGATACCAGGTTCGGATTTTTAAATCTTTTTCTTCTGTGTATAGGCCAATGGCCTGTTAATTTCTTATAATGGAGTAAGTTCTGTAAGCCCTCTTTGCACGTTTACCGAGCACGAGGCGAGCCTAACCCGTCGAATAGAGAAGAGAAGTTCCACTACATGGTTTACGATTGTCAACGATGTTCGTATGATAACTATTTTTAAAAGTCGATTTAAATTATTAAATCAACGTCCTAATGACTGCAATCGATAACAATTGACTCAAACTAATTCGTAAATGCGGAACAACGTATTTAAAAGTATTCGGGAAAACATTTACATTTTACATTAATACCGCACTAATTTGAACTGATAGATCAAATTCAAATCATTTATTTGAATATTTTAGGAGTTCTTAAGTAACCGATTTTTAAAATATGGAGTGTTAGAAAGAACAACTAAGAAATGATCAACACTAAATGATTTAATCTCAAAGAAGTAATTTGTATAACCAGTTTCTATATATTTTTTAACTCAAAAAATACTGAATTGAATTGAAAATACGTTTATTCAAAAACTTAAGATAATACATGTCATTTTTATTTATGGTTAACTTAATAATATGGCGGTGGACCGTTCTAGGCGTTGGGTCTCTTCAGTCCTGGGCTTCGTTTCTTCATCTTCTGGGCTGATGGCATCTTGATGGGCTGGTGGTGGGTTGGTGATTGGCTTGGTGGGGTGGTTGGTTGGGTTGGGTTGGTGTTTGTAGCTTCCTCGGGTATCTGTATTGTTAAATAAAAGTGTAGTTTTTTCTGTTAGTTGGAGTTTAACAATGCTGTAAGAGGGGGGGAGGCAAATGCTGTGGTATCCTGAAAAAAAGGGGCAGTGGCATGGCCGTACGTAATTGTACGTGTATCACATTTGGGGGGTCACACGGTCATGGAGGTCTTCTGTTCACCTCATTGACAGTGGAGTGTCCTCCACTACGTCAATGAGGATTCTAGGGAGGTCAGTGTACAGGGAAGGTAGGAGAGCAGTAGGGGGGTGTGGGAGTTTGCTCCGGGGTTTTCGTTGGCGATACGAATGCCTTGATGAAGGGTGCGAGAGATGTATTTCTGCTGAAGGTCGGCGAGGCGCTCGCATATCGGATTGGTTTCGGTCTCGGTGTGGACTAGGTGGTTGGGGTGTTCTCTGTGAAGACGGAATATGCGACGGAGAATTTACCTTTCGCATGCTGCGATTTGATGGAGGAGATGGGGTTTGAGAGTGGCGTATATGGGGGCTCGGTATTCAATGACGGGGCGAATGAAGGTGTTATAGGTGTGGAGGAGGGTTCGAGAGTCGCAGCAGTGGAAGCGGCCTTGGATGCGCCGAAGAAGATTGGAACGGTTTCGGACTTTTTTCAGGATTTCTCGGATGTCGAGGTTTAGGGAGCAGGTAGTTCTGAAGGTAATCCCCAGATATAGGGCCTGGTTTGAAGGGGGGATTGCTTGATTGTGGGCAGAAATATTAATGTCGGTTGGATCCAGTCTGGGGGTTCGGAAGGAGTTCGGATGTTGAAATAGGATGGCGGTTGATTTATCGCGGTTGAGTTTAATCCTCCACTTGCTGGTCCATCTGGAGATGTGGTTGAGGCTAACTTGAATTTCGCGGGATGCGGAAAGGGAGGTTTTTTGGAAAGTTCAAATAGCGGTGTCATCCGCAAAAACACGGGTTTTGGCTAGGGTGGGGTTTGCGACTGGGAAGTCGCGGGCAAATAAGGAGTATAATAGAGGAGAAAGTCTATGTTTGACGAAGTGTGGGCTGAGATTTAAGGAGAGAAGTTTTTGGGCAAGACCGTCATGCCAGACTTTATCGAAAGCACGCTCTATCTCCAAGAAGACGGCGAGCGTGCATCGGTTCAGATTGGCACTTTTGGTTGAGTCGGTGTGGAGTTCGAAGATGGGGTTCATAGTTGAGCGGTGGGGGCAAAAACCAAATTGTTCTTGGTGGAGGAGATTGTTGGATTGGAGAGTTTCTCGGAGGCGGGAAGCGATGATTTTCTCAGGGGTTTTGCCGAGGATGTTTAGCAGGGATATGGGGCGATATGGGGGTTGTGGGGATCTTTGCCGGGTTTGTTGATCATGATGGTCGAAGCTTCTTTTCAGGCTGTGGGGAAGTAAGAAATCTGGAGGCAGGAATTGTAGATTGTGACAATAGCATCGATGGCTTGGTTTAAAGAGGAGCGACTTAAGTTGGTCGGGGCCGGGAGCTTCAGGATTTTTGAGGCGCTTGAAATGGAATTTGACCTCATCGAAGCTGGTGGGCTCCATAAGGGGTCTAGGTTAGGGGGGCGGAAGGGGATTCAGGCGAAATTGGGCAATGGCATGGGCGGTTCGAATTCGAAATGGCTCGTTGAAATTTGGACGTTTGGGACTTGGTACATGTTTTGAAGAGTTTGGGCGAATTAATTTGCCATATCTTGGAGATTAATGAAAATGATGTTATTTGAAATTAGGTGATGGTTGACTCGGGTTTTTTGGCCTGTGCGAGTTTGGAACTTGTTCCAGAAAAGTTTGCCTTGGCGATAGTCCAGAGATTGGCAAGTTTGGGTCCAGGAGTGTAGGCGGAAAAGATTGATATCTCGGCGGATTTGGGCATTTAGCATGTTGAAAGTTGTTTTGAAGAGGGGCAAGCGGGTTTGAGGGAAATCGTGGTATGCTTGGTGTTTTTGGCGGATCAAGCTTAGAATGGTTGGGGGGAGCGGTCGTTTATATTTGGGGATGAGTTTGATGGGGACGTGAAGTGTTTTAGCTTGATCGATGGCAGAAGTTAGTTGGGGAATTTGGGCAAAAAATATGTTTGGTAGTGCACCGCCTATTACAATAATCTGTTCAAAAATAATTATTCTAATATTTGATGTAAGCCGATTCGTCTTAGCAGACTCACTTTGTACACCAAAGTCTAAAATGTATTATTGTGTTGGATTATTTTGATAATTGGGGAATGCTCTATTTTTATATGTATATACGTATATCAAGTATTTAACACTAAACAACCAAACAAATTTCTTGAATTCGCAAATACTGTTTTATGGGGGTGCTGATTATATAACTTTGAACAAAGACGTCTTTTACCCACCGGTCGACACTGATTATTTATAAGTGTAATGTATTTAATGATTTTTCTGTATTCCATTATTCACCGTATTATTTGATCAAACCTCGTATAATTTAGTAATGTAATAAAGCATTTTTTATCAGTCGAAACTACTAACTAAACTACTAGAAAGCAATTTCTTTATCTGATGGAAGCATAGGAAACCAACATTCGCAACACTTCTAATAAACAACCATGAAGTGTATTATTATCCGTATCATATCCTGGAATTTCCGCTCACTTATTTGACGTCCGAACAAAAACCTAGTTCGTAGAAGTGTTCCCTCAAAAACAGATAAATCAAGTGGGGCAAATGGAAAAACAGAATGCGAAAACCTTGTCAAGTTTATCGTTCATCATATTTTCGCTATAAAATAAGGACAAAATGGCGGCGCGACTTCACACAGGGTCAAGCAATTGCAAGGACGGAAAAACAGTGGCGCCTAAGCCGAAACACACATTTTCCGGGGCTTGGGGGGTCGCGCGGTTTGTCAAAAAATTATCCTTGCGTCAGGATATGTCTGTTTACGCAAGCGTATCCTAGGATAACGTAGCTCATGCGCTTAAACTGTTATTCAACCACTCTAGTACATTCCTGCGGACTGTTGGGGGTGGCACGAAAAGGTGAAAATAAACTGTCCTAAACGAACGCATTTTTAAATTATAAGTGTCAACAAGGACTCTTGTTGAAGTACCACCCTGAAGGTACATTTTTGTTGGAATTTTTCCAGGATTAAAACATGTGTATAATCTGAAGTGATATTTTCGACTTCGTTATGAATTTCTTCACGTAAATCCAAAGAAGTTGTACTAATGATTGCTATATCAGAATACAGCATTATCAGTGGTAAGTCCAGCCTTATCAAAATTGTTCTTTGTTGTTTAGATCTGCTAGGTAGATGTTTATATTTGTGTTTTGGCTCCAGATGCGACTGTTTTTGGAGCTGTTGTTATCGCCATGTGTTTGCCTTAATTGATTCCAAATATAGCAAATGAAAATTTTTACCTTGTATAGGGCTTATTCATAGATTGGAAAACACGCGATTTCTGTTCAGTCCTGCGGCAGGATAACAAGAACCCCTAGTGCGTAGCAACAATTGATTTCTTCCCCACGTCTGCGACTGTATTGCCTCTCTGACCTAAATTCGAAATTCGACAATTCACTGCAAGGGGCTGTTGCGGCACCAGACAGACAAAGAAAGTCAGAAAGGTTGTCCTTTTTGTTTCAGCGTGCTGCAGGAATTCCAGCAGGATTAATTTACGATCCTGCGACAAATGCAGAAAGAATTAGCACCGCGTTCGCGTAATCTCACACGGCGCGCGTTAAAAAAAAGGAAAAAGACGAGCGATAAATCAGCCTTTTGTTCGCGAATTTCAATGCAGCATTCGAATGCACAAATATGCAAATGAGGGGGTGTTAATTAGGTATGCAGAAGTGAGTCAGGGTTATTTAAATTGCGGCCTAGCATGTTGTTTATCGCGCGTTTGCTAAATTTAGATCGTTGTGATGGAATCGTTTGATAATTTTCTACTTTAGGTTCCAATTCTGCTGCGAAGCCGAATATGACGCCCCGGTTTTATGTTACCAAAACAAGGAATTAAAGGCGTTTCATTCAGCAACTTCAGCCTTCTGGGGCTTCAAAGTTACTTGATATAGTACTACGTATTAAGCGGAAAATTAACTTTGCAGACCCTTGTTATTGCGAAAGTTGCCCTGGAATTTTATGAAGCTGTAATGAGAGACTTATATCTTTGTCATTGATTTTAATTAGAAAGTTGTTTGAAGACAAACACTAGTTTTGAGTTCCATGTATAAATCTGTTCTTGGATTAAGCTTAGCATGAAATTTTTGTAATTGTAATTGACTTGCACATCAAAACCGTTTTGAGATTAACACCAGTAATTGTTCTACTTTTTCTCTTTATTGCTACTTTAATGTTTGTTGTAACATTAGAGAGACAGACAAACAAAAAGAAAATTTGTTGGGTAGATGCAGGGAATGTACTGTAACGTTACGGACCCTTGTGTTGTGTTTATCTTTTATTGGTTGTGATTCGTCGTGATCGTCTTAGGTTCGAATCTAGAGTAGTTGAGCTAAATGCGTGTAATAAAACACCGGAGAGGTTAAATACTTTTATTAACGTAAATATTCACTGCAAACAGTGCAATTTAACTACCCCCGGTATTCACCTGTTCAGGCTAGAAATCTGCAGGAAACCTTAGCCGGGGTAGCGCAATGTGATCTCAAGTATAACGACTTCCTTCGGAAATTTAAACTATTTGCTCAGTAAAACAAAATAATAAAGATGAAGTTATAGGTCCGTATGCAGGGTGGTTTTCTGAAAGTGCAAGCTGAATGATTAGGGAATTTGAAGCTGCAGCTGAGATACCTCGAAGCGCAATCATCAAGAGAAGCCCGTAAGCTGCTGAGATACCTCAAAGCGCTGGCAGGTGAAGGGTTAAGGAAACTTGACGCTGCAGCTGAGATACCTCAAAGCGCAATCGTCAAGGGATGCCGTAAGCTGCTGAGATACCTCACAGCGATGGCAGGTGAAGGGTTAAGGGAACTTGACGCTGCAGCTGAAATACCCCAAAACGCAATCGTCAAGGGAAGCCGTAAGCTGTTGAGATACCTCAAAGCGCTGGCAGGTGAATGGTTAAGGAAAGTTGACGCTGCAGCTGAGATACCTCAAAGCGCAATCGTCAAGGGATGCCGTAAGCTGCTGAGATACCTCAAATCGCTGACAGGTGACGGGTTAAGGAAACCTGTAAAGAAACTGTGCTTCTTGACGTTTAAATCAAGAATGATTTCATAACAACTTACTTCTGCTTTTATAGGCCAAGAACGGGTGCTGGATCGTGAGAACCCACGGCATGTGCACCCCATTTTTAGAAACAACACGCATTTGATGACCTCAAATCTAGAACTAATAATTTTCGTAAAAATAAGTTAGGTGCCTGTTAAAAATCTGAAGGACCAAACGAAATAAATAACTCCTATAATTTAGTGTTTAGTTAACACGCCTATGTGTGAAATGTCACCCATGAGGGTATTTACCAAAAAAGGTAATAATTTAGAAATGTTATGGGTTGACCAAACCTTTAACACAGTAATAGACCGCGCTACAGACCGAAGTCATTGGCTACCTTATGTACTTGACATCAACTAATTCAAGGTCATATTGTTAATCAAAGACCTGAAATAAAGAGCTGAAAGAAAACGCTTAAAAGGAATGGTTTTAAATATGGAAATATAAAATTCAACTACCGAGTAGGCAGTTGTCTTACAATTCGATTCATTGTATATGAAAGTTGATGTTTATTTTCTGTTTGTAGCCTTCATAAATTAGGTCTACTCGTAAATGACAGACACTTTATAAAAAATAAACACGTTTGAAGGAACGGCCGTTCCCAAGATCAATGAGGCTTGATTTCCAAACGCCAACTAAAATTCATCAGCAGTTACATTTAACGTGACATATATATGCGAGTATAGATTAAAACTTTAAATTATGAGCATAATGTCCAAAAGTTCAACTGTCTGTGAGAATATAAACATAATCGCAAATGCGGAACGCTACAGTACATTCCTAAAAAAATGAAAGATTTTTTCAATAAAAGCAGAAACAGCTAAATATACTAACAGAAGCACAAAAGAGAATACATTTTTGAACAAAGCCGTAACAAGCTTTTCTTGAGAAGGGGAATGAAAGAATCCAAGGAAAAAATTAAAATTCAAAAAGAGCAAGAGCGAGAGAGAGAGAGAAACACAACAATTCATACACGTTTAAATAAAAATTATGATATGTGCATATACAAATATAAAAAGGAGAGGGAAAAACATAGACACAAAGAAAGATATTAAGAGATAATGAAAGACAGATAGAGAACCAAGCAAACAGGCGTGCATACCTAATAATTAAATGTTTCAAGATAGATCAAATGTATTTAAAACGGACGTAACAGAAAAATTAATTAAATTCTAAAGATAACTAAAACATCATGCTATAAAACTATGCCACGTGCAGAAGGATGAAGGGCAATGCTACATAAAATGAAAAACTTTAAAAGCGAAAAGCAAGCGAGAGAAGCAGGAATACAAAAACATAAAGAAAATCGTAACGAAAGACAGATAGGCGGGGAAAGGGGAAGAAAAAACTGGTAAAGAAGAAGACGCGTAGAGATAAATCACGTTAATCTTCTTTTATATAAATACAATACATAGAGTATGAACAGACGGCAAGGAAATGTATGTAGCTATAAAGAAAATCAGGAAAAACATTAAGAGATACGCAGAGGAAAAAACTGTGTTTGATTTTTTCTAATGTAGGTTTGATAAACCTACATTAGGTACCTACATTAACCCTTATTGGTTAAGATCTGGCAAACGAGGCGGCCGTGCTATCATAACTTATTATCTGACATAAAATCAGTAGTTTGGACTTCCATTGTCTTTATTTTAAAAACACAGTAATTACACAACGTTTCGACTGTTAGGTATCTACAGTCGTCATCAGGTGAATACAGTATTCAGTATACAGTATTGTCATAAAGACAATGGAAGTCCAAACTACTGATTTTATTTCAACCTCATCATTGTCTACCTTATTATCTGACGTTACTAGCAGGTATTAACCGAGTTCGTGATATTTGACGTCGCTCCGTTTTGGTTGAACTATAAAGCGTCTCATTGTGAGAGTGCAGTACAGGCTCTTATGAACACCAGTGTTGCGAAACTTTTACTTAAAATTCTCCTGAAGATACCAAGCACCTGTCAATCATAACTTATTTGGTCTTTTGATGTACAAACCGTTTGTTGGTGATAACTACTATTGAACTACTTTGCCTGGACCTACTTCATTTAAGCAAACTTACGCTGCCGTTCAGGCGCTTACATTTGGCAACGTTTAACGGTCAAGTCTCATAAGGTTTGCGCAGTCCATAAGAGCCTGCACTACACTCTCACCGTGAAGCGCTCTGTGAAGCTCTTGTAGAATAGTCGTGAATTTTGGGGAACTAAGTATTAGATATTGCGTTAGTAATAATCACTATCAGGAAGATGAGCTATGCTCCATACCTGGTTAGGTAGCTAGTTTTAAGTAATAAGTTGTGGGGCGATGCGACGTATAAGTTAATTAAATTTTGCATTATAATTCACAAGTTAATGGAAAATATGTGTACGTAAGTATGAAGTTTTTTGAGTTTGTGATTTAATTTAATTATTATTAATACACTGCTTATTAAATTATTAATTTAATACATGGCTATACCAGGTGTTTAAAAAAGATCGTATAATTTAACCACGTATAGTACTTCTCAAATCAAACAAAAAAGTCTGAATTCACATAATGTCCGCAAACGAATTGTTCCAGAGGTAGAGGCAATTTGGTATTTTAATCAAAAGACTGCAATAGTACGTTTTTCGGTTACAATTAAAACCAAATGTAAGTTATTATTATTTGTTTACTGTTCACAATTGTATCCCATACCATATCCAGCTGGTGCAGCCGTTGCTGCTTCTGATTATGCTTCAAGATACTTGACGGACGGGACGGTAGTATGAATGCGTGAAAAAAAAAGACACTTGTATTTTAGCAAATGTTATATTGATTTACATGTCAGTCCCTTTACTGTTCGTTTTTTTTCACAATGGATTAAAATACCCCAGAGTCGCCTCTGTCTCTGACAGTTGGTTTTCGGACACATATGTAGACTAAGGCTTTTTTGTTTGATTTGCTGAGTAGTATACGTAGGTTTATATTATGTGACCTTTTTAAACTTCTTGTATATATTTCTTTTACTTTAGTATCACAAGCACTCAAGACAAAAGGTATGGGATGGAGAGTAAGTCCAGCACAACTTCAAATTTAATCCCGAGAAGTACAAAAAACATTGTTTTCGTTGGTCCCATTGACGTGTATAGAAATACTCTATTACATTATTAATTTTCGAAGTTACATTACAACAGTCCAAACGAAACTCAGTATACCCACTCCTAGTGTCGCGTTTAATACATAAAGGGAAAGTAGTTTTTCCCGGCGGCAATTACGCCCACTTAATTGTTCATTTGTGTTCATATTGAAGAATTTCGTTTCATCAATGCAGCCCCATAGTCCGTTGAATGCGACTGCAAAATCAAATATTTGAATATTGTAATTGAATTCGTATCATGGAGAGATCCAGGCTGCTCGCAGTGAACGTTGCTGCTTATTAACTTTTGATGTTTTAATAATGCATTAAAAATATACAGCTAATCTTTCGTAGAGAATCGTGTTTGTTTTTGAAACAAGTCTTAACGTTTCCGGATTAAAGGAGATCAAGCAATGGGCTCGGAAATACTGTTACAATTAACTATTTACATTTATAGATTGCGTATTTAAAGAAATAATCGAAATTGAGAAAGGAATTCTTAAGTCTAAATAATAGTGCTTTATGCAGAAATATTCAATAAAACTGGAAGTACCTAGTAAATTTTTCAAAGTTGCGTTAAGATCAACAGCATCGGTTGTATCGATCGAAGTTGTTTGTTTGCCGCGCTGAGCCCATAGACAAACTTATTTTATTATTTACTTTGCGACCCTTTTACGAAAATTGGTTCATATTGCGGAAATTACATCTCATATTACGAACGTTGGAATTGTAAACAATAAAATAAAAATTGGCTTAGAGCTGTTCGCTGTTTTCATCAGATATTTGGTGACCTTTCCTAGTTGTTTCGCTCTCTGTTTCTGGTTCGAAATATTTGTTGATATTTTCTCTAATTACAAAAGGGCAACGTTGCAGTGTAGTAACTTACTACGTTTCTGTTACGCCGCAAATGTTGTTCAGCCGATATTCTCAGTTTAGTAATTGGTGTCCATAAATTATTTCAAATACAGCTTTAAAAAATTATTTGCCGCTCGTGTAATGCAGTATATGGCGTTCCCAAATTTCCATTCAAAGGATAACACTGTGTTAGTTTTCTATATTTTTTATAATCATAGTTAAGGTCGACCATGCGGGATGTGTATAAGAAACTTAATAAATTTAAAAGATATTTATGTAAGGCTGAAACGCGTCTGTATTTCATTTATGGAGTTTCTGGGTAAACAAACAGCGGATGCGATCAGAACTCACTGGGGGCGATAGGCAGGTGACATGCAACAGATAATCAAACACACACTTACTTATTTGTCAATAAATATTAGGCCTAGATTGGGATTCGAGGTTCATCTACAGGCTGGCTGATGTGGCCGCAGACCCTCGTAATCATGAACTGATTACTACAATTATCTATATCTTCTGGTGCATTAAACCTTCAGAGGGAGTTCTGAACTGGACCATGTTCAACCAGACACTTATTCACAAGAGTCGCGGGGGGATATTCCCCTCAGCCTCCACATGCGATGGGGAGAGTTAAATCTTAGTTGGCCAATCCCGCGCGTAAAAGCCAGCCGATGCCATCTTGGCGTTGATATAACATTCATAGTAATAATAAAAATTCGACCTAAGCACCGTACGACACCACCTCTGCCAGCTGACTACCTCCCGAATGATTGCTAGGTTTAGAGTGATTAAACATGCCACACACATTATCTATAGTCGTTGGCTAACGAAAGTGCGTGATGGGGCTTGAGTAAGGGAATTTCACTTCTTAGAAGGCAAAGTAATAGTAAGCAGTGTACTACTTGCTTTGAAAACATTTATTGCAGCCTGGCTCATTCTCTAACTGTATTCCTCGATCACGTACGCTTGTTCGCCTACGACTATACTCATATAGCTTGTTATATTCACTAAGCTACTACTGTTTTCAACAACTACTTACATAGATACATCAATCTTGTATAGTAACAATAATAGAACGTAGGGAACGTAGAACAGATGTAGTATTATGTAGACAATACACAACCATTCAATTATATCATGATATCGCCAGCGCATTGCGTATGTACAAACACACACATGCGACGCTACTGTCGCTGCACCTGAGCGTGCTATTGCAGCTCATATTCGTATAATAAACACATAAATGGTAATATTAATATCGAACCTTACCTTGCGTAGAAGATAATCGCATTGCAATCAGTTAGTAGATTTGCAAACGTTATACGTTATTCAGTCAAAATATGCAAACTGACGCCTAGCTACCAACAACATTGTGTTAGGTAGACTGCCGTTGAGATTTCAAGAACTACTTGATCTGCCCGGCCGTTCGTTCAAACCTTTTCAATCCTTACCGGATGCCGTTGTGAGCTGGCAGAAGTTACGTATATATTTGTAAATTTTTATTTGTTGAGCTTACATTTGAGTAATATTCATAGCAGATAAAAACAATTCCTTAACATTATATAGTATAGAAGTTATTAAACAAAAACATAACCTCAAGAACGAATGGCAGTTGTAGGGCGCGCCATGTTGAATTAAGCAGCAAAATAAAATGTACTATTAGAAGCAAAAATTGAGCGATTTAAATATACATTTTTTTTGGTGTAAATAATTAAGCCTTTCAACAAATCGGTTTGTTATAGTAATTTAAAATAAATGAAGTAAGGATTTTAAAATCACAATTTGCGAATTCTTTTTAATTAGGCTGAAAAAGGCAAAACGGAGAATAAAAATGGAAAGAAGCTTGTTCTCATAATTCACCGACGCCATACAAACTACACTAAAACAGCTAATATTCTGACAGGCGCTTGGAAAAAGCAAGATTTACCGAGGAAATTCATGGTAGCAACCATTTTTTGACTGTAATAGTACGTAAAACTATGAGAATCTATCTTCATGCAATCGGTTTCGCAACACTCTGTATTTACTGGCATAGGAACATTTTAACCAGTTTATTTTAAACCGTTACAGAGATCGCATTAATCTGATGCAACGGTTCATAAATATT
>JABXWE010103121.1:0-19359 GCA_014611495.1 Limonius californicus | reverse complement strand
AGCGAGGATTATAGAAAAATCCATCTAAAACGATAAACCAATCTATCATTGTTTGATTAACCTAACGCAAGCATTTGATCAGATCAAACTAGAGGAACCTCTTAACATATTGAAACAAAATCATATCCATCCAAAAATAATTAAAATTATCAAAGCTACGAAAGCATCAACCATATCGGGTTGCGGGGTATTATATGGAAGAAAAAATTTATGACAACTGACTGTAAAACACGCATATACAAATTGTATGTCAGGCCAATTCTGACCTACGCAGCCGAAACACGGGCTGAAAGCTCTAAAACAAAACAAATGGTAAGAATCACGGAAATGAAAACCCTGCGTAGCATATCTCGAGTAACACTAATAAGAGATAGAGTAAGAAGTAGCAACATAAGAGAGACATGCAGGATCGAGGATACAGTACGTTGGGTGAGAGGAAGACGTAGGCAGAGGAGAGATCTTCATCCTCTTTTCTTAGGCATAGTGCCTGTTTAAAACTGGTTTTGTTGTTGTCGAGAGATCACGTAAATAAAATGGATGAGAACAGAATAAAGAAGATAGTGAACATACATAAACGGTGCGAGAGCTGGACATCTGCATCCCAGGAAAATGACAACATTTAGAGACGCATTGGATAAAACAATACTAAGTCCTAAATTAAGTAGAAGAAGAAGAAGCCTACGGAAATTAGCAGAAATCGAACCAAAAACAATGCGCGTCTTAGAATGCAGCTGTCTCACACATCTCGCTAACGATGGGAGTCAGAAATGATTAATTTGGCAATAAACATTTATTATTCTTCGCCATCGCCATATTGAAATTTAATAAAGAATGGAATTATTCTTCCCGGCATATCGACTCTCCAGTCGTACCTCAACAATATTGTTGTTTTATCTGAATTCGCATATGACATATTTCCGCGAATTTCAAAAAAATGTTCAGAAGTGGACACAAGTAGAACGCCTGTGCGTTCTAATGTTTGACGAAATTTCACTCAAAAAGCATTTGGATGACAATAAGAAACACGATTTTATCGAAGGCCTCGAAGATCTTGGAGAACTTGGGAGGAAAAATGCATACGCGTCAGAAGCTCTACTGTGTATGGCTGCCGGATTAACTAATAGATGGAATATTCCACTCGCCTATTTTTTAATTGAAAACTCAACTAATTCAGGACATTTAATGTCCTTAGTTAAAATGTGTTTATATAAATTAAAACAATATGGTCTTATTGTGAAAGGGGTAGTTTGTGATCAAGGATCTAATAACAGATCAACCATTACAAAATTAGAAATCAAAACAAAATCTTTTTCTAGAAGCAAAAAATCAAAAGATTTATTTTTTCTATGATATACTTCACGTAGTCGAAGGCACCCAAAATAAGATAGTAGCACATGACTTTTAATTAAATAACGAATTGGTGTCATGGAATGTTATTAAAGATTTATATAATTTAGATAATCAGAATAAAACAGCCAAAACTGTCAGATATTCATATTTTCCCCAATGCATTTCAAAAAATGAAATGCAAGCTAGCATACGGACAGCAATATCAATAGCAATAGCAATAGACAGGACAACTTCCACTATCTGCTGAACCAACAGCAAGATTTGTGTAATTTATCAGTAATTTATTCGACTGCATGAACAGTTACAATTTATGTGCGGCTAATAGAAACAGATTACCACTTTCACAAAATGTATACATATTAAAGAAACCCTGGAAAAGTCTGAGCGAATTAGAAAAGTTGAAAACCGTTTTCTCCGTACCTCCATGCTCTACTGAACTCATTCAGTCTGTCACCTCTACTTTAATACTATATGAAAATTTAATATTTGTTAACCAGGCGGTTACATTAAGACGCCTTAGAAACCAGTTTTCCGATCATTCGACTTTTTCTTGCATTCATACATACTACCCCCCCCCTCCCCCGAACCGTTTTAGAATAACTTCAGGGGGGTGCGGACGTCCATTACATACTAGCCATTCATGCAACATGCACCGTAAACTTAACTAAGTGTAATGCGGTCGACTAAGCCGGGGTTCGAACATCCCAACTGATCGGCAGCATTCATAGATAAAGATAGATAGAAGCAAGATGAATAGAAACTAAACTTCACCCCCTTTGTATGGTGTTGTCACTTCCTAATATTTATATTGCCAGATGGCTGCAACATCGCTAAGGTAAGTACTTAAAATTTTATGACAACTCGATTTCGTCAAATATCACGTTTGGATAAAATTTGAAAATTAAATTAATTTCATCTTAATTACTAGATCTACTTGTATCGTTTATTAAATAAATATTACTGAACCACCAATTAGTCGTTGCTAAACTGAATTTACAGATATAATTAGGTACGGGATGTGAAATTCACCAATTCGTTTTATCGAACAGCGCACAGCTACACGATTTTTACAATATAAATTTCACAATAAAAATAATTAGTGATACTGCAACGTTGCAGACCTTAGTATAATAGGTTGTGTGGTGTTTCGTAGGATGTCTTTATGTATTTCCAGCTTCGCAGTCTATAATAAGTAGTTGGGGTTAGTAAATAAAACTGTAGAGACTAAAATATTTATTGATTCACGGCCAAAACAATTTCTGCAATTTCTTAATTAGAGCAAATGTTATCAAAACAACTGCGTAACACAAACACATATAGCTAAGTCAATATGCTTCGGGAATATTATAACTACCACGCTTTCCAGTGGCGGCTTGTTCTAAAGGGCACAAGGGCACGTACCCACCCAACCATCAAGATAAACACAGAAAGAAATTCGCATGTAATTCAGTGCATTATTTTAATTTCATTATTTTAACGATGGTATCAAATTTTCCTTCCGCACCACAAGCGCGGCTAACAGCCTCAAAACTATTTTCAGGGGCACGCTCTGATTTGTTCCCCATGCAGAGGTGATTCGGTTGGCTATCGGTTATCTTCGCTATACGCGATATACCAGGCCAATGGGGCACCGAGCGAAGCGTTCCCCATTTAAAGTCAACGTTTGACTTTCGACCGTATTGTTTTGTTTCGCGCAATCGCGCGTGTGAATTCAAAGACGAACGTGACGTTTTTCAATGATGGAAGTTAATTGCGTGCAAAATCTTTTAAAAAACCCGCTATCATTTGAGGTAACAAATAAACTGTTTTGTTTTATGTGCTTAATTTTTAAGAAAGAGGTTAGTGCGTGGAATAAACAAGGGTGAATGATTTAAAACACATTGCAGAGAGGGCAAAGAAACACAAATCTTCCGTTTCTCACATGAATGCGTGCATGGAGCTTTTAGGCAAAGTGGACATCCGTAAACAGCTAGAGGGTGCTTATTTGCTACATATAATGAAGTGCAACGAAGACGTGGAAAAAAATCGTCATATTATGCGCCGGTTAATTATGTGTATTAAATTAGACGCTGTGCTTGCAATACATATGAAAGGTTCACAAGTGTTTAAAGACGTCTCAAAAACTATTCAGAACGAATTGTTAGATGCAATGTTGCAAATTTACAAGCAGGAAATATTAAAAGAAATTGAATCTGCAAATTTCATTGCTTTGGAGGCCGATGAAACTACAGACACTTCGAATCATCAGCAAATGGTTGTTATTATTCGATACGTGTTTAATGGACAAATTTTTGAACGCTTTTGGTCTTTGGTATAGGCATGCATTTCCACAAGAATATTTTGATGAAACTGTGAAATCTTATCCTATGTTGGACAGTGTAACATTGAAAAGTGAACTTTCAGCAATTTATGAGCGCGATGACATGTGTGACGTAGGTGGTATTTTGCCACTTTTAGTGACTGAACGCATTGGCGGTCCTATCAATAGAAAAGAAGTTCGTCCAGTCTATCCCGGATTTTGACAACAAAGTCATAGACGTCTTTTCCAGCTTGAAAAATAGGAGAATGGATTTTATGTACAAAAAATAGGTAAGTTTTTTCTTGTACCCACCCTCTTTCTTAACTCACGAGCCGCCACTGACGCTTTCATGTCTATCCATTTGCTTATAATGAACCAAAGCAAAAGGAAGCCGAATTAGCAATACAGTACCTGTCATAAATTACGTCAGCGGTATCCAGCAGGGGTTTTAAGCCTGTCTAACTAGAGTCCTAGATTGTAAAGAGTAATGACATGAGTGGCCCTCGTTTTGATTGGCTGTTGGGATATAAGGATGAAAGTCGCTTGCGTCCGCCATTAACCTTCCAAACAAACGTGGCATGCATTTGGAAGCCTATGTATTTACTTGTTAGCTTGTGTTTATTTGTCTTAAATATTATTATTAATGGTGATTATAGATGAATTTGTGATGTGATTAGTTTATAAATATATTGCTAAGATATTTATTTTTAATAATAATTATAATTGATGAAATCGCCCCACGTTGGCAGCGACCAAAAAGATGCTATGTATTTAATTTTGAATTAATTACTACAAATATAATTAATCTCAACTCGATTTTGATTTTTAACTCAGCTAGCTCATAATTTATAATACTTGGATTGCTTATGCCAATAACATTGTTTATAAATACCAGCATCTATAGAATTATAATGATCTCAGGGTTCATTCGTGGCCTCACATAAAAGATAGTTTCCAAAACACAACAACAAAAATTTACACACCTATAAATAAAAAAAATAGAGTTGACTTATCTTGTTCTCAATAACTTCCGAAGTGTAGTGTATACTATTACTGCTGCCGCTGACTGTATACTGACATTTTCTTGGAACGCCTCATCAGCGAAAATCCCGCCAGAACTTCTGACCTTGCTGCTTCTTGCCGATGACCAAGTTCCGCACTCCGCACAAATAATTGTCTTATTTGCTTAAAGTGTAGTATTATTTTGTGAGTGAACACTTCTAATCTTCAATTATACTTCCATCACTTGTTTTAAGTAAGTAGTTAATGCTTTAAATCGTAATAGTGAATGCACTTTTAAATTTATTCTTTGATTTTTAGGTTATCGATGCAGAAATAAAAATACTCAAATTAACCAGTTTTTCAGGTATGAAATTAATTTTAATGTTTTAATAACTCGTAACACTGAATAATATTTTAAATTATATTACAATTATTTACACTTTTTGATATTTATCAATTATTAAATTCGAACATTATTAAATTTTTATAAATTTAAGCCACGCCTATTTTTACACGAATTTGATCCTTAATAAATTAAATTTTCATTGCAGAGAGCTGAAGACAAGCGTCCTTTCGCTTCCAATACAAATAAACAACTAACTATCTCTAAAATATACCAAAATGAACATTTCACGCAGAAAGAAATATAAATGGACCAATGGGAAGGCTTAAAATTGTTGTTTACAAAATTCAATTGTTAATTGATAATTTAAAATTACAAATTACAGGATAAATAAATTATTATTCATAAAACTAAATTTATAACTATGATCTACATAATTATTAACATTTTCAGGTGAAAATATGGAATTTAACATCACAAATATCCTTTTTATACATATACCAAACCTTCCGAAGGCATTCTTTGTTTAGTTTAAGGTATTATAATAACATTTAACAAATATTTAACTGTGATTATATTAATTTAACATAAATATCATCTCAATATATATATATACATATGAATAAGGCAAGGAACAATTAATAAAAATACTTGGGCCTTCTTTGAATCCAATTTGTTGCCCAGTGCATCATCAAGCTTAGTTTCACCAAAATGGTTCAGTTCGTCTTTGTTACTAGAAATATTGAAGACTTTCCTACTACATTTAGGAAGTGAATTTGGGTCCTGGGAATTGCTAGCTTTCCAGGTTTACCATACCCTGTTATGTTCATTTGATTTTGCCACTTCATCTGAATTAAAGACATATTTTAATTGCGGCTCTGTAGCCGATTACTATATTGTTATTTCCCAAATACCATTTTAGTGAACCTTTTGTTGTTACCATGCAAAATTACAGATTAATGTTTCGTCTGCGCGCTTGGCCCTGGACGATTTCTGCGAATTTACGTGTTAAATTGTTCCAGAACTATTGCACCATATTTCGCAATGCGGTGTAATATTTTTGACCGATGCAAGTTCGCCTTGCGTTTCCTCTTCAGTCGAATTTCCACCTTTACGTGGCCCGGTCACCCGCTGTCATCTTGGATACCGTAGATAAATTAAGAAAAAAAGGGTGGACGCTAGGCTTTGGGAGTGAACTGACGTGGTTTCTTGGATACCGGGTTGAATCGCAGCTCTTCTGCTAATTGAGTTATCGTTTCGTTTTTGCGTTAGGCAAAAGAATCTTCGACTTGTGTCAGGCTAAAAATAATAGCAGTGTCAAAAAACAATTCAGTGAAATTGTTTTCTCTACTGTGTCGGATAAACTTGTGGAATTTCTGTTTTTCGAGCTGATTTAAGCGATCCTCCCGTCCAGCGGCGGAGATATTGACATGAAATTCCCGCCTCTTCCCTCTCCACATCGAAAAAGCCCTGTCAGAAGCAATGCAACCTTCAGGGGTATACCAGCGAATTCTTTTCGCTTCCCGAAGATCTTAGGAACACCCCAGTTGTGCCTCTCCCTGCTCCCTACCGAAAAACACTCACGTAGGAGAAATTCTAATTGTGCGGTGAAAACCGAGTTAATCTTCAAGTTTCAAGTGCTGAACCTTATTTTTTAATGCGACGTAAAGCGACCTACAGTCGCCAGTTGTTCTTTCTTCTTTTGATTAAGTAAAGGGTAATCATAAATTGTATTAAATTGAAAACTCCGACGCCACTGGTTGCGTAGATCTGATCTAAGAAATTAAATATCGCAAGCCACTGACGGCAAGCCTGTTTCAGTTTGAACGTTCCAACAAAATCTTATACTATTTAACCATAAATATTACCATTTTCCATGTAATCGTTATAATTTTTGTATCATGTCGGTAAACTAAAAGAAGTTGAATTATATTTGTCTTGAAATTTACCACATCTTTTATTTTTGTGTATTTTTATCTCTGTGTGCATGAACTTTGCAAGCTTTACATATAGGAGGAGGCACAGTAAAGGTGAGTCCGATTCCCGTAAGCTGCTGGCATCTCGGCCTTCCACGAGAACTGGTAATCTGCTGTGATTTGGAAGGTGGTGCCCGTTAATTTTGACCTACCCCCACACAACTAGGTACGATTTCCCTCCGGTAAGCGGTTTCCGTGAACCACCCCTACTCCTCTGAGCCAAGCCGAAGGCCTTTTCCACCTATCCTATTGCGGGTCGACGAAAAAGCTCATTTGGCCCGTAACAAATCGTTTCCATTAAATTGGAAACCTACAAGTTTCTACAGGATTCCGAATTTTCTATTAGTTTATTGTAAAAAAATTAATAACATATTCATATACATCCCATAACACTGCCATCTCCTTGAATTTGTGGCCTACTATTGTTGTCTCGAATATAATGCGTGCATATTCCCGTAGTCGATTTTCTAATTCGACAATTGTTCAAAATTGTGTTTACTTTACGTAAACTCACATTTCTTTGACAATCATATGTTGGTGTATCTTAATTCTCTTGCAGATTTTATCCAAAGCTCAGTGTTGTTCAACTAAATTCAAGAATCCCATTTAATAATTCTCTATACAACACTTCAACATGTTTGCAGTCGAGTATTTACAATCATCTAATAAAATTTCAGTACACCAACAATTTGCAACAAAGTTGCTAAATAGAAAGTATTATTGAGCACCTACTTATTGTTAGTTATCGAACGTAACCTCATTTTTTAAATGGATATTACTGAAGTGAGCTTTTATATTAATTAGTAAAAGATTCGATAAGATTGATAATAGGTACGTGCAAATAGTGTCATCGTATGAAATCTAATATTTTTTCTGTATTTTGTGGGTACACAAGGTGATTCACAACATACGGAGTAGACGGAAATAGTAGCTAGGGCTGACCAAAATACAGTTTTTTTTTTTATAAACTTTTGACCGAAACCCAATAGTAAGAAAGTTACAGTAAGTTAAAGTTTTTACAAATTAAGGCTGATATTAATGAGGAAGAATTAAAGATAATATCATTGTTTTCTCGTTTCCACAAATTATGCAAAAAACACCTACATTCTGAAGTTGCTCCATGAACAATAATCATATCTATATACCGTGAGCGGCTAAATTATGGAACAAATTAAATGAAACTGTAATAATTTTTTTTTTATAAAAACGCCGAGACAGGTCGATTTTGTTTTTTTTTTGTTGTTTTTCGCGTGCATCCGATTTTCTACAGGGCGATTCTAAAAAGCTCAAAGCTAAAAAATTATTTTTTATTTTTAAATTTGATAAAAATTTAAGATAATAAAGAATACAGTTATTAAAACTATCTTATAATGGTCAAACATTTGTATCCACTTATTAAGATCCGCTGATTATTTAATAAAACTAGAAAACAGAAAGAAACAGGAAAAAGAAACGTACTTAAATGTTACTACATTGACTAATTACAGTAACGAGGCATACCGTGAGCGGCTAAATTATGGAACAAATTAAATAAAACTGTAATAATTTTTTTTTATAAAAACGCCGAGACAGGTCGATTTTATTTTTTTTTTTTGTTATTCGCGTGCATCCGATTTTCTACAGGTTGATTCTAAAAAGCTGCACGAAAAAAAAATAATTTTTTTAAATGTAACACCCTGTATATTTCTACAGATTTGGATAGAACGTTGTCTCACGAATACAGTAATGTATTATATTGATGGGTCTATCTTTAATAATAACGGAGATATAACCAGGAGCGCTCAGTAAACAGAAGGCAAAGAAATAAGTTTAATACATTAAGAACAAAAAACAAATAGCAGTTCTAAATTAAATTAAATAGTATTCAACAAACAAAATTAAAATATTATTCATTTAAGCCAAATGTTGGAAATGCCATCCATCAGCCTCTTGGCAATAAGCAAACATCTCTGCGAAAACAACAACAAATCTACGTTTTTCCTTGCCTTCTGTTTATTGAGCACTCTTGGTTATATCTCCGTTATTATTAAAGATAGACCCATCAATATTCTACATTACTGTATTCGTGAGACAACGTTCTATCCAAATCTGTAGAAATATACAGGGTGTTACATTTAAAAAAAAATTTTTTTCGTGCAGCTTTTTAGAATCAACCTGTAGAAAAACGGATGCACGCGAATAACAACAAAAAAAAATAAAATCGACCTGTCTCGGCGTTTTTATAAAAAAAAATTATTACAGTTTTATTTAATTTGTTCCATAATTTAGCCGCTCACGGTATGCCTCGTTACTGTAATTAGTCAATGTAGTGACATTTAAGTACGTTTCTTTTTCCTGTTTCTTTCTGTTTTCTAGTTTTATTAAATAATCAGCGGATCTTAATAAGTGGATACAAATGTTTGACCATTATAGGATAGTTTTAATAATTGTATTCTTTATTATCTTAAATTTTTATCAAATTTTAATATATGCTTGTTGAATTAACTCTCAAATATGCCCTATTTGAATTTAAAACGTAAGTTTTGGTTTTTAGTTTAAGTATAGTTTCTCACAAATACTCATGAATTGATTTATTTTTAACTTATTGTAACTTTCTTATTATTGTGTTTTGGTCAAAAGGGTATAAAGAAAAAACTGTATTTTGGTTCCGTCTCGCTACCCTTCCAGTCCCTTCCATATATTATGAATCACCCTGTATAATTGGAACCAGCAGGCAGTTTACTACTCCCAATAAATGTTGAAAACTGGGCAAATTCCTTATATCATTATTTGTTCTACTTGTTGACCTTTTGGTAAGTCAACGTTATATGAATTTATTATTTGAATGCACATTAACAAAAATTTGTTCTGAATCCTTTTCAATGATAAAATATTTGAACGTTGCACCGCACCACCGCAAAGTTGATGAAGAATAAAATGGCGCATTGTAGGGGTTCAAACTCCCCCGATGGTGCTTTCCTTAGTCCACGGAATTTTATATAACATTTTGTACAAAATTCTGTCTGTGAGCATGCGCCTGCAAACGTTGATAAACACTAAACATTTGTCGTTTGCGCATCGATGCAACGCTGACTTTGAACAAAATTGGGTAGGTTTTAGAACATGAATCTACAGAATTTTGTACAAAGTTTTGAACAAAATCTTGTACAAAATTTTGTACAAAATTCTGTGTTGTGTTGTAACGGGTCAAAATGGTGCAAAGTGATTATTTGGTGTTAATTACCAATTACACGAGGGTTCCACTATTTGAGATAAAAATAGCGCCAACAAACATCTGCCTACAGACGTGAACCGGAAATCTTCCATCACATGCGGCCCCTCTAAACAATAGTGGGGTTGCGCGCATGTCAGAAACCTAAATCCGATATTCCGGTACTGGGAATTGAACCCAGGACCTTCACCGTAGAAGTCTAACGCGCTAACTTCTAGCCCACGGCCGCCACTCCAGCGTTTATCTTTCTACTACATCCCTTTAATACTAGGTCGAATAATGTTGTGTGCAATGGGTTGCCTTGCCTGACCTTCTTCTTCAATTCGAATTGCTTGGATAGATATTATATATTTAATAGACGAACTAGTGTTTATATAACAGTAATAGTAGTGAGGCTTTACACGCCAAGAGGGAGCTTGGCCTGCAAGGCGGAAGATCAGAGCTGCCTGTTACGGGCCAAACGGGCTTTTCCGACGACCAGAAACCGGATAGGTGCAAAAGGGCCTGCAGCTTAGCTCAGAGGAGTAGGGGGAGTTTACGGAAATCGCTTACGGGAGGTTATCTTCCTAGTTGTGTACAGAGTAAGTCAAAATTAGTGGGCGCCACCTTCCAAATACAGCTGGTTGTAGGTCCTCGTGGAAGGCCGAGAGGCCAACAGCTTACGGGAATGTAACTCACCTTTATCCTCCTTTATATATATATATATATATATGAAGCTTGCAAAATTCATGCACCAACAAATACAAATACACAATAATAAAAAAGGCAGTAAATTTTAAAACACATATAATGAAATTACTGGAAACGGCGATACAGGAAATGAAGGTACAAAAATGAGAGGCAACTGTGTTGTTATAGTTTTACAAATGATATTTGAACCTTCAGAAAACAAAACTCGCCGCCGTTGGCGCACGATATTTACCTTGTTCAAACAGCTGCGTGGCCAAAAGCGACTGGGTTTACAGGCATTACACGATACAAAAGAAATTACTTTTTACAATTATTGGTACAAACAAAAACAATCGGCGACTGAAGGTCGCTTTTTGTTACAACAAGAAAAGGTTCAATGAGGTTGAATTTTGCAAGTAACGCGTAAGGTTTCGCATCACAGAAACACAAAACTTTAGTTTTTACCTTGGATTTTTGGAGACTGAAGTGGAAAGACAGACAGACAGGCAGGCACAATTTGGTTCACAAGATGATGATAAAAATCAACCGGTTCGCCCCTGAAGACTGGGTTGAATAGAGTCAACACCAAGGGCCCGTAACTTTGATGCGCTCTTCGCTTCGACGGGAACAGCAGAGGGACAGGAGCTGGGCTCGAAACTTAATCCGCCAAAGGCGATCGGCAAATTCGCAATGAATTGCCTTTACCACGATAAATCCAGTGTGTTTTCTTTGAATTCGACAGTAGTCGATGGTCTGTTTATACCCCTTGGTAAAACAGCGAGACGAAACTCACACATAACGGACACCCCTCGAAAAACCCAAAAGCCGCCCCTGCAACACTTAACTTAATTACGGGACCCCGATTGATGGAATTTTCGGAGATCCGGAACCATTGAAGATTGAAAAGTGACTCGCAATACCTAATTTATTTACGGCTCTTCCCCATAGATGGAATTTGGGAAAATCCGGAGCCATCAGAGATATTAGACTGACTGACTGCAAAACGCAACGCGACTCTTCATTCCCCCAAAAGATTACACCATATTTCGACACGGTTCTAGAACGAAAATTAACACGTGTGACTTTCGAGAGAAGCCTAAAAACATTTCCTAAATGCTAGCACTGTGTAACAAAGAAATTCCTGGAAATCCTGTCTGATCGGCGAAAATAACTTACAAAGAAAAAACCTTGAGACTGGTTTGGTCATAAATTAATTTCTGAAAGGAAAATACTAACAAAACTGTTAACAACATTAAGTACAATTAAAATAACGTTTTTAATTCCTATAGAGCGGCAAATTTTGAAAAGAACATAACATGCCTTACCCTTAGTTTCACACCAGATTGTCGCGCGTCAAGTCCATGACACGTAGTGATATGGCGAGCACCACGCGTTGCACATCGCATTATTACCCCTTGTTCATTCATACGCAGGTACCAAATTATTTAAAGCGACCTTACCGGTAAGGTATTTCAAAATCTTTCACTGTTTCTTTCTAAGAATTTCCTGTTAACGGTAACATATGCTTGCTTAAAGTCTATGTACAGTTAATGGACCTTAACGTCGTGTTCATAGCATTTTTCCAGGCTTCTTCTCATTGTGAATATGTGGGCGGTAGCCGATTTTTCGCGAACAACCCTGCCTGGTAGTCGCCGATGGTTTCTTGCCTGTACGGTTGCATCTCGCTATTACCATAGTCATTATTTTGTAGACAACTCCTAATAACGATATTCCGCTATAACTGCTCTATTCCGTCATTTCTTCTTATTAATGGGACATATTATTGAGTTCGTCTAGTCTACAATCATAGTTTTTTCTATCCATATCACCTGCAGTGGTTCGTAGATTTTGTTTAGAAGTTCCCCTCTTCCATTTTTGACTAATTCCGCTGTCACCGTGTCTCCTCCGTGTGATTTTTTGTTCTCTAACATGTTTACCTGTTGTACTATTACAACTGTTGCGTTACTATGTTCAGCTGTCAGCCGTAGAACTTGGTGTCCTTTCCGCCTTCTTTGGTTCTTCCCCTCCACTGACACTTTCTTCTAGCAGTTCTTCGAAATATTCTCTTCATCTTCTCAGATGCAATTTCTTGTAAGTCCTTCTATATTTTCTTCTTCTCAAACGCCTCTAAGCCGTTTATTTATAAATAATTTCTATCTGGACCGCCTCTGGTCATGAATCGAATGTTTTTAGCGATTAATTGTGTGATCCTTTCATTTAATATATTACATACCTGTTATGTAATTACTTATGACTTGATATTTTTATTTTTATATAGATTTTATGAGTAATTCTGTCGTAAGAAGGAAGAACAACAAAGTAGGTTCGACCCCGTGCAAATCCTCGGCCATTTTACGAAGATCTTCGCGTGTGCTACTTGAAAGGGTGTCACCAGCTGATTTTACCATACTCTCTACATCGTAGCAATCGCCCCCCCCCCTTTCTTGTGTTAGAGGAAGAGCCAATTCCAACGGTTTACTGTTGGCTGACGAAAAGGCTCGTTTGGACCGTAACAAACTGAAATGCAATATATTCTTTACCACATAGAAAATACTTTTGACCTTTTGTAGCCGTTTGTGGTTCTACATATTTTGATAAATTGACAGTATAGCTTCCATTCAGTACTCTCTCTAAAATTTAATCAAAACAAACAGTTTTACAAAATAAAATATTGATACGTTATCAGTTAAATTATTAATACCGAAGTTAGAGCTTCCTAAGCAACTTAATTGTGGAATATTCGGTGCATAATTACGTCACGGTAGACACTGTAGCAGAATCAAATCAAAACAAATTTATATTAATACCAGTTGCGAGTCTAACTGATTATACATCTAGTAGTATTTAATACCTTTCTGGTTAGTACATCCAAAGTTTCGTAAAAATTAAAAGGCAATTTCAAGTTTAGGAAAATCCAACCCAGCTGCTCACGCATTCTTTAGAATGACATCATTCAAGTATACCTGTAAATGAAACAAAGGAAGATCGATGCGATAAAATTGATAAATATGTAAACTTAGCTTTAACCAATGAAATCTAACATTTTTTAGATTATTATGTGGGTATATAATAGGAACCAAGAATTCTAGATAGTCAGTTTACTACTCTCCAGGCAGTTTACAAAATGGGCAAATTCCTGGTACCGTTGTTAGTCCTGCTCGTTGGAGCCTTTGGTAAGCTAAATTTACACACGTTTACGAAGTAGAGACAGAATAGAACGATTTATATTGAAATAAAATCCTTCTCGATCAAAAACAATTCAAGCTTTATTTACATTTTATTACATTGCAGCTCACCCCAGCAAACACCAGAAAGTTGACGATGCATTTAGTTGGCGCATAGTAGGAGGTTCAAACGCCCCCGATGGTGCTTACCCTTACCAAATCTCATTGAGAGGGTCCAGTGGAAGCCACAGCTGTGGCGGCTCCATCATTGATGAGACCACCATTCTAACAGCAGCTCACTGTGTCGATGGGTAAGACTTTTGTTAATCTGAGGTAGAACCACTTAAAAAATAACAAACTAGAGTAATTTATAATTTTACAGCATTTTACAACTATGAGAAATAATCATCGTCATTTTTAACACTGTTTTGGGCATGATAATTATTTTTTATTATCGATTTACGAATTACGTTCCTGTTGGAAACAAAACGGTTTTGCCTTCTTCCTGTAAACGTAACTTAACGTGAAAATAATAATTCGCATTCTAGTGGTTCTAGTTTCACACAGAAAACATTCTAAGAAATTTACTTTAAAATTTTATTTTATAAACATTTTTTTTCCAGGGCATCTCCATCAAGACTTTCCGTCGTTGTAGGATCAAACAAGCTCAACAGTGGTGGCACCACATACGCAGTAAGCAGCGTGAGAGCTCACAAGGAATACAACTCACTGACCATCAAAAACGATATTGCCATCTTAAAATTGTCTAGTCCTATCGCCCTGTCTGACACAGTCGCTCCAGTCAAGTTGGCAACCTCAGAACCCGCTGCTGGTGCAGATGCAGTTCTCAGTGGTTGGGGTACTACCAGCTACCCAGGATCAATTCCCAATGACCTCCAACATATTAATTTGAAAGTAATCAGTAATGCTGATTGTAAATCTCGGCAAGGTATTTTTCCACCTGTAAATCCCACCAATGTCTGCACTCTGACCGTACAAGGAGAGGGAGCATGCCATGGTGACTCTGGCGGCCCACTGGTTTCTGGAGGAGAACAAATTGGAGTTGTTTCCTGGGGACGACCCTGCGCTCAAGGAGCTCCAGACGTTTTTACCAACGTAGCATCTTACCAAAACTGGATCAGCGAAAACAGAAACTAATTTCTAATATTATCAGATATATCAAATAAAATATGACAACTGCTGTAATATAATAATTATTAACTTTAGCAGCATACTTTCGTTTTTATTTGTTTATGGCTAAGCAACTACAGCGTAAAATAGTGGTTGTACTTACTCTACTCAGATAAGGAAAAAGCGAATCTGACAAAGAAAATAATGCAAATCACACATTTTTCATTTTTATAGAAGTTTTAAATACTCTTGAATTGGCTTGTTGTATCCTCTTCCTCTTCCATATTTTCGAATACAGTTGGTAGGACTGCAAGTAATTTTTTTAACTCCCGGTTTTATTTACAATCTGTCCTAGAACAATCAATAAATGTAGTAATAATAGTGCATTAATGACATGTACGCAGTCTTCCAGCAAATCGTGCCTCTAATTTTAACATCTTATCTATTGATTTATTCTAATCACTTTCACATATGAGTTAATATCGGTTGACTATGTCTGATGGCTTGGATGCACTGTACGTTTTTTACTATACTTCGCACTACATTTACGCGCTTCATCCTTCACTGCAGAAATCAGTGAGTCTCTTCTGATTATTGCGCTGGTCACAAACAACGGAGGGTTTACCATAATGCGTAGAGCCTTTGCCTGGAATCTCTTTAAGATTTCAATATTGGAGGCTGCCGAGGAGCCCCACAGTTGAATGCCGTAATTCCAAATTGGCTTTAGTGTAGCTTTATACAAGAGAACTTTGTTTTCCAGACTAAGTGACGACCGTCGTCCAATGAGCCAATACGTCGTTTTAGGTTTCAAATTCAGCTCTTTCTTTTTTGCTTCGATATGCTTCTCCACGTCACCCTTCTGTCCAAGTGGATTCCTAGGTATTTTGCTTTTGTGTCTTGGGGCACTTGTTGGTTATTTAGGGTTATTGGCGGACAGCTGTCTCTTTTCATCGTGAATGTCACGTGGGTTGATTTTTGTTCATTGACTTTTATTATTCATATTCGTAACCAGCTCTGAATTTTTTTTATGTGATCCTGAAGAATTCCTGAAGTTATTCCCGGGTCTTTATGCAACGCCATTACAGTCGCACCATCCGTGAATGTTGCTATGATTGTTTATGGAGGTACTGGTAGATCCGCTGTGGAGATCAGGTACAAGACTGGCCCAAGAACGCTTCCCTGTGGAACACCGGACTGTATTGGTGACAGTTTTGTGCATTCATCTTGATATGTTACGTAGAATTGTCTATTGCTTATGTAAGATTTCAATAAATTATATATGTTGTGCGGTAGCTGTCGTTTAGTTTTATATAGCAGACCTAGGTGCCACAACTTATCGAATGCTTGGGACACGTCTAAAAACACCGCTGAACAGTAACGCTTCTCTTCTAAGTCCAAATTTATTTCGCAGACTACTCTATGTACCTGTTCTATCGTCCCATGCTGCTTCCTGAAACCGCATTGGTGTTCTGATATTAGTTGCTTGCAATGCAGCACTGGAGTTAATCTTTTTAATATGAGCTTTTCGAATACTTTGGACTTGACCGGCAGCAAACTAAATGGTCGATAAGAACTCACGTTTTCGGGGATTATAGCAGGTACGCTATTAGTATAATTTCTGCTACCTTCCATGATATTGGGAAGTATTCTAGTCTTAGTGCTGCATTAAATAGCGAATTGATTGTTTTGATGATGTTTTCTAGCAGTTCCTTAAGGATTTTCCCAGTTATAAGATCCCAGCCTGGCGCTCTTCTTTGATTGAGATTTTTGTTGATTACATATTTGACATCCTTCATTTTGAACTTTTTTACTGGCAGTTTCATTTGCAGGAGGGAGTCGATATAGTTGTATATGTTGCCTTCTTCTTCCTTTACTACCCCACTAGGAAAAGGTGTGAATGTTTTCTCTAGCTGCTCAGTATAAGCTTGCACTTTTCTTTGTTCGTTCGAGCCCAGTCGCCATTTTCTAATCTTAGCAGTGAATTACGTTGTTGTAGTTGTTTAATATTTTTTGTCGCTTTCCACAGCGAGTAATCGGTATCAACGGTTGCTGGAATGCCCTGTAAGTGTGGGTTCATAGCTGTGTTACTTTCCTCTTCAAAAATCTTCTTCAGTTCCCTCACACCCTTTTGAATTTGGCTTTGTCATGTGGCGATCTATTCTGTTGCCATTGCTTTCTCAGTTTACGCTTTTCTTGCATTTTTTGTTTGACGTTATCAGAGCAGTGCTTTTGGGATTCCGTTTCTTTTCTGATGGGTTCGCTGCCCAAGCTGCCTCCTGGATGAAGTGGTTTAATATGTCAATTGCAACATCTAACTCTTCCGTTCTTTTAAGTGACGGACCATAATGGATATTACTTAATGTATTTTTAAACTCGTACCAAATAGTTTTTTTGGTGTGGTGTTTTAGTGGCCTTGTTTTCCGGTAGAGTATTTGCACTCAAGGTTACGATTAAGGGTGAGTGGTCAGATGATAAATCGGAGCATGACTAGATGGTCAGGCGTGTACTAGGTATGAATTTTAACACACAGAAATCTATGAGTTCAGGGGTCTTTCGCCTGTCTGAAGGCCAGTAGGTTGACTCGCCAGTCGACAGCGGTGTTAAATTGTTGGCTTGCATTGCTAGATAGAGTTGCTTACCTTTTGGCGTTGGCACGTTCGATCTAGAACCCCACCACGGATGCTTGTCATTAAAATCTCCCCCGCCGATAAACCTGCTGCCTAAGGTTTTAAAGAACTGTGTATATGGCTCTTCTTTTATGTTGTGTTTAGGTGGTGAATAAATAGCTGATAGTGTTATAAGGTCCACCGCAGTCTTCTAAGGTGGTGGTAGTTGCTTGAAGATAATCTTGTGCAAAGTTTTCGTTTTCCCGGTGCTTTATGGAATTTGTTGTAATTACTGCAGTTCCTCCGTGAGCCATGCCATCTGGACATTGAGTCTCGTAATTTAGAGTATCCTGGTGGCTCTTTTTTGTAAAATGCGTTTTGGAAATGTACATGATATCAATGTTTTTTTTTTGTAATATAAAAGATTTTAGACCTTGGCTTCTCTGTGCCAAGCCGTTAGCGTTCCATATACCTATTTTTGGAAAATTACGGCACCTTCAATGATTTTCGATCGTACTGCAGAATGGCCATACCATACATTGTCAGCTATAATATATTCAAAAAATGTCGTAAACCCTGATTAAGTATTAATGTTGAACTGCAGAACAGCACAGCAAATAAACGAAGTTTCGGTGTAATAACTAATTTATTTGACACAGGAAAAACGTGACATACATAATGCACACAAGATGGTGTATATGATACCAACCAACGGTAACAAAAGAAAAAAGCTCTAAACCTAAGCATTTGATTGTTACTTCAACACTCCTCCTCAATCAAATCATCCAACTACCAAATAACCTAGATCTAATATTCAATTTTTACTAAACCTAAATTAGAACAATGTTGCAGAAATCGAACACCATTTAGATTTTTAGTCAATATATCTGCAACTTGTTTTTCAGAACAAATATATTCAATTACCATTAACTTATTAGCTACTAAATCACGTACAAAATTATATTTTAAGTCTACGTGTTTTAACCGTTTATGCTCCCAGCGTTTAGTTAATTTAATGGTAGACTGATTATCCTCAAAAATAATGAACTGAGTTACCTCATGACCAAGATCTCTAAGCAGATTCGACAGCCAAATCCCTTCAGCTTCTGTCGACGATACAGCGACAGTGGATTGCTTTTTCGTATTCCAGCATACTGTACCACCAAAAACTTTAAATAGGTACCCGCTTGTTGATTTTCTATCATTTGCATCTCCAGCCCAATCGGAATCAGCAAATCCAGTTAACTTAGTGTGATCCCTTTTATTGAAAAATAATTCATAATGAAGTGTTCCTTTTATGTATCTCAGGATTCTTTTAAGCATCTTCCAAAGTTGTTCTGTTGGTTTGCTTTGTAAACGACTACAAAAGTTCACTGCTGCACTAAGATCAGGTCGTGTTCCTAGTGTCACGTACATTAAACAACCAACCAATTCTCGTACAGGTTTATGTGTTGCTAGGTTTTCCTCATCCTTGATTTCATCTATCTTTGTGTTGGTCTCCATAGGTGTCTTTGATTCTCTACAGTTATACATTCCAAAACGTTCCAGTAGACTTTGTAAATAGTTCTTTTGGTTTAAATAGAGCCCATCTTCTGTTTGTTTGATGTT